>PVJA010034788.1:0-22295 GCA_004027025.1 Myocastor coypus | reverse complement strand
GTCTTCTTATTCCCTTGTCTGTTGACCCAGAAACCCGGTTTTTATGAAATTACTCTGAAGATACAGCTCTAGGAATACAAATGTGTTCAGAAATTAATTCCTTGAGTTTACAACTTCTAATAGCAAGTTCCTGGGGTAACCTAAATGTGACTATGTTAACGTTGAAAGGAACGATAGTACAGCCACATGTGGAAGCAGTGTGCAGTCAAAAATTAGAAAGGGCTGGCCAGATAGCACAGCGGACTGAAGCACCTGCTTAGGGCTCCATGCCCGCCTGCTGTGCCAGCCCATGCCCCGGGGCATGCTGAGACAGCGACTGAGACTGGGTGTGGTGGCGCGCACCTGTAATTCTAGCACTTGGAGGGATTGGTGTGCTTGGGAACCTGAAAACAGGAGGATCAGTATGAGTCCACTGTGTGTCGTGAGATCCTGTAGACCCTGTACTAATTACAGTTTTCAAACATTAGAGAAAGAAGACTTACATGAGCTGGTAATGATTTTTAAAGTATGTTGTAAACTTTAAAAAGTGTGCACAGCCTGAATGGTTGTGGTGTAGTATGCAGCCATGGGGTAACTGCAGCACAAGGCAAAATGCACAACAAGGATGAACTCAAGGAAGAGGGGCTGGCTGCACACAGGAAGGCCGTCCAAGATCATGTGAGCCTTCTTTATCTCATTTTCTCTAATTTTTTTAAAACTGTAATTAGTACAGGGTCTACAGGATCTTACTGCACAGATTGGACTCGTAGTGATCTTCCTGTTTCCAGGGTGGGTGAGGACAGTGAGGGGCGCGGTGCTCAGGATGCTGCCAGCATAGCCTGCATGGACGAAAGGGGAAAGTGGGAGCCGCTGGGTGCTTCCTTGTTTCCACCTACTATTCTGAGACAAATAAGGTTAATTTGATACTTGAAATATTGCTGCTTTGTTTTATTTTACAGGACATGTTCAGAGAAAGTGCAGCATTGTAAAATTTTAAAATGCAAGTAGGAAAAGGTGCAGATAGTAAAAACATGCTATTCATGTTACATATTTTCTTCTAGTTTTTTCTCTATTTTTGAATAAGCTCCTGAATTTCTTTCAAAAAGAAAAAGTGTGCAAAGTAAAAATAAAAAATCCACACACAGAGAAACATTATGTGTTCCTGGCATGTAAAATGGAAGAAATTAAATTTCCCCCAAAAAAGGTTTGAAGAAAGCGTAAATAACAAAGGAATCAAATTGGGCATTTATAAGAGCTAAGTCATAATGTGGTGGAAGTGACAGAGAGGAAATAAGGTCTCAATGCATAGGCAGTTCGCGTTTTTTTAGTACTTGTCTTAGTTACTCTTCTCTCGTTGCTGGGACAAATACCCAACATTCAAAATGAAGGAAGGAAAGGTTTATTTATCTCACAGTTACTGGAGGTTTCAGTCCGTACTCAGCTGGCTCCAAGGAAGACTATTTTGAGAGTAGAAAAATCCCAAGAATGGTTTCTATAATCCCAACCCTAAGGGCAATGAAGCAGGAGGATCGCCATGCATTTGAGGTCAGCCTGGGTTTCATAGTTTAGAACAGCCTTAATTATGCAGCAAGACCTTGGAGCCTTATTTGCTCAGGAGAGAGTGTCAGTGCCTCTGTCTTCCCCAAACATCTCTCTGCCCGAGGTGGCCTCAATCACAGATGCAGGAGCCATTGCCCCACGCTGCAGGATCTGGAAGAGAGACTGGGGCGCCGCTGCCTCCAGGATGACCTGCTCCGGATCTCTGAGAGGTAGCAGGGGTATTTAAGGGTTCGCGCCTCTCTGGCCCCGCCCCTCAGGCCCCGCCCTGGCTTTGGGAAAGCAATGAGACACAAACCATAACAGTACTGTTTATATCTTATGTATTCACATGTGACATTAAATAGGAAAGGATGGAAAAGTTATTAAATTTCAATACACATGGAAACAGATCAATATAACCATATGAAACTAATATAATCACACAGAAAGGAAAAAAATTACACTGAGTTTTGAGTGTATTCCTCTGACTACATTCCTTGAGTGAGATAAAGACTAAGAACATGAAAGAATTGCTAGAAATTCCACCTGACAGTAGCTTGGTCACTTGGTAGCGGTTGCTTGGTAGTGGTGGTACTCATGTGGTGACATTAAAGTGTAACACCCAAAGTTAAATGAAGAAAGGTTTACTTATGTCAGTTTGTAGAGGTTTCAGTCCATAATTGGCTGGGTCCAAGGCAGGGCAGCTTGGCTGACGGGCACCGCAGAGGAGAAACATTCATGATAGTAGCAGATAGCAAAATCAAGCAAGAGAGGGCGAGAGGCAAGCCACGTTCTCCCCCTTTTATCTTATCTAGACTGCTGGAATTGGCGCAGTCCCAATCCAATCAGCAGACTGATCCAGCCATCACTCACCCTTAATCCCACCACCCTTAGCTCCAGCCCTGCACTACAAATCAATCACATACTCTAGATTCAGCTCCAAAAAAGCGCCATCTAAAAGTGCATGAGGCTTCTAGGTGACAGCTAGACATAAACTAGCAGTGAACACACATATGTGTGCATCCTTGTCACAAACCCCTACATGAAATGGAGGGCTGGGGAGGCAGGTTAGGCTGAGCCAACTCTGTGGGAAATGAGGTCCATGCTAGGTACTAAACAGACAGGAGGAGACAGCAGGTTATTCCCTCCCCTGAGCAAAGAGCAGTTCATAGTTGGTGAGAATGAAACATGAACAGCCACAAAGTCACAGGAAATGAGACCCCGTTCCTGGCCCCTTGTAGGAAGCAGCCTGGCCAAGTGGAAGGAGCATAGGCTCTAGAGACTCTGAGAAATGACCTCATGTTCCAGCACGCCTTGTTCTTCTCTGTGGGACTGGATGATCAGCTCATTTGGAGCCTCAGGTCGCTTGCTTGCATGGGAAAATATCTGCCACCTCACAAGGTTGCTGAGAAGACCGAGTTAAGGGAATGAACAGCAGGGCGTGGTGCAGGTGCCCCAGAAATGGAATTTAGCTTACCGATGACTAAGCCACAAGGGCTGGGGAGATAGCTCAGTGGCACAGCACCTGAATGGCAAGCCCAAGGCCCTGAGTTTGATCCCTAGCACCAAAACACAAAACAAAACAAAAAACAAAGTTTACGTTAAATAGCAAGTCATAACACTATGTGAGGTATTAGAATGTAATTTTTCTAGAAAATCTGTAGTGTGTTTGTCCTTTGAATGAGATGTTTCACTTCTCAAAATTTATGGAGGACATAGCAGAAAAATAGAGTTATGAGTAATAAAACTAACTTCTGCATAAAAATACTTTCAAAATTGGCAACAATTAAAGTATACTCAAATTTATCAAGTCTAAAAAAGAAATTTAAACATGTATAAGTAAAGTACATAAAACTAAATTGTATAATCATAATTTTCAAACTTACTTGGGCAGGGGAACCTAAAGATAAATTTTTATAATAAACCAAAACTGATGGAAAGTAATAAATATATAGATTTATGTCTTTCTTCTTTCTCTGATGATTAGGGGACTATTCTAAGTTAAAAATCAGAAAAGCATGAATACCCTTGGCTTACTCTAGAATTCATCGGCATTCTTTGATAAAGAAAATCTCTCCCTTCTGCCCCTCCCACTGGCATCACAGGGTCTTCTGTCTCTTTATTTTTTGTAATGCCATGAACTCATGAATTCTTTGTGTGGTGACTCGTAACTGTTATTATTCTTTCTGCTGCTTAGTCTGTCCCAAACCTGGCAGTGGGCCATGCTTAGCTGGTTCCCGCATGTTTCTGACCTGTTTCTGCTGATTTCTGAGCACCTCCAGGCTCTCTCCGCTCCTTCCCTCCACCAAAATACTCCTCGAAAGCCCTTGCTTATGTCGGCAGAGCCTTGGTGTTTAGGAAACAAGATGTGGATGCTAAGTGTGCGAGTTGCTCCTGGAGTGTCAGGGGCTCTAGACTCCTTCAGTGGGTCGACTCTCAATGGAGTTATTATAGCTGACTTCTTATTTGGAAGGAAGAGGCTTTTATTTGTGCGTGAGGATTAAGAATGGCAAATATAAAAGTGTATAACTTTACCTTTTTTCTCATCTCAGCGACTTTTGTTGTGATTGGAGTAAGAGTTGGAGAGGCGAATCAGAGAACAAATGTACAGAAGCGAAGTGTGTGGATGAAGGGCACAGCGCCACTGCGCGAGGAACTCGGGAGCACAGGAGAAAAGCCGGAACTGCAGAGAGAAGAACGACTAGGAAGCAGCTGCAGAGGTAAGACAGGGGCTTTCAGGAGGAAGATTCCTCCATGGGGTTTAGAGAAGTTTTGCTGTCTCTTGTGTAATGAAATGGACTTCAGAAAGACATTATTTTTCTATAACTTTGCATTTTTCTTAATTGAGATAGCAAGCAGAAATTATTCTTGAACTAAGCACCTTACAATGATGTGGCTTATAATTATTGAGGGGGCCCTTCATGTAAAGAGCTAGCACTAACTCCTATTTTCAGAGTGGCAAAAGGAAAAACGCTCACAAGTTAGAAATTGCTTTGAAATCTATTCTACCTTCTAATGGTTATGTGGCTTTAGCTAAGATGCTCAACTCTTCTGAATCTCCTTCTGCCTAGAAAAATTATATGGGACTTGGAAATGGGAAGAGTTTGCTGATGTCCTTTCACTGGAATTCTGCACGTTGTTTCACCTGTATCTCTGGGGACTTGCCACCTCTGGTACTGTTTGGAGAGGTATTTGGCCATGCAATGTGGAGACGGCTGGTCAAATATGGTGGGCTCTGAAATACTCTGTAGTGCACAAGTCAGCCTCCATTACAAATCACTTCCTGGCCCAAAATGAGGTTGAGAGAGCCTGGTCTAACTAGATCCTCTAGGGCAGAGATGGTATAACTCTTAGAGATCTCAAGGTACAAACAGCCTGCCACAGTGCATGGGTCACAGTTTCACCACCACTGCTCTCGGGAAACAACCATTTCTTCCATGTTTCATTACTTTTGAGCTTTTGTAAAACTTTGTAAATTACAGAAAACTGATAATACTGCCAGTAACTGTTTTTTGACATCTATTGAAAATTTGTTTTGGGACTGGCCAGATAGCTCAGCAGACAAAAGCGCCTGCTTTGGCAGAGCACAAAGGCTGGGGTTCGATCCCTGGTGTGCCATGCCCACCCTGGCCCCAGGGCAAGCTGAGAGAACAATTGAGACTGGACATAGTGGCTCACACCTGTAATCCCCAAACTCAGGAAGCTGAATGCAGGTGAATCACTACGAGTTCGATCTACATAGTGAGATCCTGTACACCCATAGTCCCTGCCCGAAATTGATTTTTAAAAAAAATCATTTTTGCATTTCTGAATGCTTTTAGATGTGTCTAGTCAAAGGACTGTCCCTATAGCTGTTACGCCGTGAAGAGTCTTTCCTTAATGATTTAAATGAAACATCCAAGTGTATATTTATATGGAAGCCATAACTATCTACTTAAGAAAAATTATGATTTAGTTCCTAAACCTATAAAGCCAACAATACAAAAGAACACCACCAACAACAAAAAACCCCACAAGACAGCAATTCATGAATATAATTGGGTTAAACAGGACCAGGAGCATGATAGTGGTATCTCCACATTTGTTAGCACTCACACAATGTCATCTTTTTCCTTCTTTCTTTCTTTCTTTCTTTCTTTCTTTCTTCCTTTCTTCCTTTCTTCCCTAAACCTCAGGAAAACTGCCTCTCCTTTCTTGATCCTTAACACTTTCTGTAGAGCCATTCTTTTTCTCTTTTTAAAACATGGTAGAGGGCCAATGAGATAGCTCAGCATACTAAGCACCTCCTTTGGCAAGCACAGGGACCCAAGTTCCATACCCAGCAACACAGGCCCCAATGGTCCCACCCCTGGGCGTGCTAAGCTGGCCACCAAGACTGGGCATGGTGGCACACACCTGTAATCTCAGTGCTGAGGAGGCTGAAAACAGGAGGATGGTATCAGTTTGAGCGGCATAGTGAGACCCTGTACCAAATACATAATACATCTATGTGTGTGTGTATGTGTGTGTGTGTGTGTGTGGTGTGTGTATATATATATATATATATATATATATATATATATATATATATATGGTATATTTGTCAATCATTGCAGTGAAAATTGCTCTTGAAAAAAGATTTAGTTACAGTCACTTATAACTTGGAGTGAATTCAGTGATAGGTTGTTTTTTTAAGGAACCTCTGGCAACAAAGAAGTGAGATATTAAGATATATTTTTAGGAGTAATTTTAGAAGAAGCTTTCTGATAGCCCAACTAGTGCCTTAAAAAGGAACTACCTACCCTATCTCTGTGCCAGCATAGGGACTTAGTTTTCTCTGGTAACCACTGGGATCAGCAGGGGATGATGACAAGTAATGTATGTGAATATAAAGGATCCATGAAACCTAAATTTAAAAGGCTTAGCAGAGCAAAGTATGCACATTATATTTTTAAAGATCACACGCAATGACAGGACAGTTAAAGATGAATAGGATGGGAAGAGATTTAGCTTTTAGGAATTCCATGGCCTTTTGAAAACATTTGAAAATGTAATATTTTCTAAAGGATTTCTTAATCATTCCTGTCTTGTCCACCGTGAAGAAAATGTGATGTTTGCATTTTTCTGTATTTCTGAATCTTTGCCATTTGGACTTATTTAGCAAACTCTCTCCTGAGATGTAATACAATGTGAATAAAACACAGCCCAATCCATAGCAAATACAAATCGTATTCATTTAGCCTTTGGAGTACAAACTTCAACCGTAACTAAATACAATATGCTGGCTCTTTCTGTGCTTTTTATGAACTTTTGAAGCAGGTTTGTGATGAATACATTTTATAGGATTATGCAGTTATAGTTTGCTTTTAAATATTTTAGAAAGAAATCATAAACATGACCTCATATGTTAATAAATCAATTATGGAATGCTGTTTTATACATATGTTCAAAACATGACCCTGTCCAAAACTCTTTAAATAAGTACTAGGAAAGAACTTTAAAATCTTATTTAGAAGAGGCTCTGGTTTTCAAAACACTGGATGGAATTCTGCTGTTCCACATAAAGAGAAAAAAGTACTGTTTCTTTAACCTAAATTTACATTGTTTCTAATACAGTAAATATTAAAGCCATGTTGAGGGTGCGACATTTGCTATCTATTAGGCCTCTTTCCCCCTTATTTTCTCGTCCAAACTGAAACCCAGAAGTGAAGAGCAGGGGAGACGAGAACCTGCCAAGAGCCTGGATCTCTTGCTCTGGCCTCGGAGGAGCCCTCATTCTCAGTCCTGGGCTGATTTTTTAAAACATTGTTCATAGTTGGGAAATATCTGGAACCAAGAGTGAAAGTTCAATATTTTTGAGGCAAATTTTGTTCAAATTTTTCTATTTGTCTAAACACTTATAAGCCCTCTTTTTTTCTTTTCTTTTTTTGCCTTCAACACAGCTGAATTTTTAGGACTATAATTCATCGATTTCTCAGTGTGAGGCTCAAAATAGCTTCAGCAGTTCTGTGTAAAAGAAAACAGAGTACTTAATTCTCTGGAAATGCATTTTGAAGTATCTTTTTAGTTTTTGTTTACTTTTTCAATAAATATATTTAGACTATGTAAGTTAATGTTTCTTTTTATCATAGATATTTGGATCTCATCATTCAATACTTAATTCCATAATCAAACAAACTCATCTCTGGAAGTAGAAATGTCACAACTTTCAACTGATGACAGAAGATGTCACCCACCTCCAAATACTGCTCCTGAGTCACTGTTCTCAGCATGAACTCTTGTTAGCAAATATATATATATATATATATATATATATATATATATATATAAAAGTTAAAAGCCAAAGATGTGGTAATAATTTTCAACTTAAAATTCTGTGTTCAGAGTTTTGTAATTCTAAGACTGGAGTTTGGTTTCTTGTTTAGTTTTGTTTCTTTGTTGTTTTGTTTTGTTTTGTTTTGTTTTGTTTTGTTTTATGCCTGGCTCAACCTGCCCTGGGGGTGGGGCTGGTGCAGCATGTGGTGCTGGGAATCTAACCTCGGTCCCTGCGGCTGCCTAAACTTTCCTAAGCAGGCGCTTTAGACCACTGAACCCTCTCGCCAGCCCCTGTAGTTGGGTTTTAACACCTCAGTTTCAAGGCCCTGAATTCTGAAAGCAGCTGTTTCAAATGTGGCTGCCTTCAGTGCCAGCCCTGCAGTATAAACGCCTACCACAGCCCTTCTGTGGAAGCAGCAGGCCATGGAAAGTAGACAGGAAAGAGCATCCTCCACCTAAGAGGTGCCAGCGTGACTTTGCTTTCTGATCCCATCGTGACAAATGGAGAGAAGGCCTCAGCTGCCTGATTGAAAGCAACTGTGACTCATACTTCGTACCACCTATAAAAATCAACTCCAAATGGATCATAAATGCAAACTGAAAATCTCAACTAGAAAATTTCTAGAAAAAAAAAATAGAAAACCTTGCGGCCTTTGGTTAAGCAAAGATCTTGGATAATGACACTGAAGCATGATACTTGGAAAATCTGACTTCATTATTATTAAAAATTTTGCTGTTTTGAAGACACTACTAGGAGAATAAAAACACAAATTGTTAAGTTGGAAGAATATATTCTCCATCAGAGTACACTTGATAAAAGATGTCTACCAAACTCTTTAAACTCTTGCAATGAAGAGACAAACCAATTTATTTTATTTTTCTAATCTTTCATTTATTTACATATTTTGTACAGGGTCTTACTGCACAGCTCAGACTCACAGTGATCCTCCTGTCACAGCCTCCCCAGCACTGGGATTACAGTTATGTGCCATCATGCCCGATTTCGGTGGCCTACAGGCTTCACCTGGGGTCCTAGGCTTCCGGGACCAGTGTCATGTGGTACTGGGGATGGAACCTGGGTTTTTGTACTTACCAAGCAAGAGCTTAGACCGCCAAGCTGTCTCCCCAGTCCAAAACAAGCCAATTTAAAAAGACAAAATGTAGAAATTCTACCAAAGATATCTAGATGCCAAATAAGCAAGGTTCAGTATTCAGAGCCATGATCATCATAATGAGATGACAGCAAACACCTGTGAGAATAGCCAGTGTAAAAGACAGAGTGCATGCTGCTGGGCAGGGTACAGTGCTACAGCCCATGTAGACTGTTCTGCCAGGTTCAGAAAGTGTTACACACTTAACTCTATGATCACAGCTATTCTATTCCTTTTACCCGGAGAAACAAACCCAGTATGCCCGAATGCTTGTGGGAGCTCTGCCTATGGCAGCCAAAATCTAGAAAACACTTAAAATTTTATGAGCAGGCTACACAACTGCAGCATATCCACGGATAGGAGCATCCATGTACGTAAGGGGTCCTCTAGAGATACGCCCGATCTCATGGATGAGTCTCCAACGTGCTAACTGAAAGCAGCACACCAACGACGAGCACACACGTCTGCCCTAGTCAGCTCGGGCTGCTGTAACTACAGCTGTCTAGCATAGAATGATTGGCTTGCACAACAACAAACATTTATTTCTCACCATTCCGGAAGATGGAAGGTCCAATATCAAAGTATGACAAGAGTGTGTGGCTGTAAGGGCTGGTCCATGATTTAGGGGCAGCCACCCTCCAGTGGTGTCATGGTTTAGATGGAAAGAAGTCTCCCAGAAGTCTCATGTTCAGCGGTGGGACAGAACAAGTGGGTCACCCAAGGCCTGGCCTGGATGGGTGAATTCCAGTCTCTAGATCCTCCCTCCTCTCTCTGCTTCCTGGCTGATGTGTGCTGAATGGCTCTTGGCTCCTACACTGTTCTGCCACGGAGCATCTGGCCTGGATCGACATAGCCAACCATGGAGTAAATCCACTGAAAGTACAAGCTGTGTCCTCAACTGTGGAAATGGGAAGCAAATTCTCTGGGGCTCTGGTTCTTACATTCCAGAGGATTCCCCCTGTAAGACCCAATCACCTACTCCAATGCCCTGTCTACTGATACTACCCCATGGGAGGTTAGGATTTAAACATATGAATGTGAAGGGAACACAAAAATCGAATCCATTGTACTGCCTGATTTTATTTACAGAAACTGTTTAAAATGCAGCTGATTAGAAAGTACATTTTTCTAAACTACAGTGTTCCAAGTAGTTATGAAAGACAGGAAGAAACTTTTATAGGTCTGTCTTTATCTTAATAGTGGTTGTTTCATAAATATACATATGTCAACCTGTCACACTGTACACTTTAAATATGTACAGTGTTTTGTATGTTGATTATACTCCAATAAAACTGTTAATAAAAAAGAAACATGTCCCTTTATCCAAAAAGGTTTTGGCACACTTCTCCAAACCACTTCAGTGTGCTATCGCTGGCTGAAAACAGTGATTCAACTCAAGTCACAGAACCACGTTAGATGAGACCTGACACTGTCATGTCTTTTCTACCCTTAGCTACTAACTGTTGTCACAGCATGACTATGACCACCAAGGTGGAGACCTGTGTCACACCTCCACCTCCTCTGCTGCTGGAGAGTGAGTTTCTAGTGTTTCCTGCTTGTCTGATTGCTAGTTCCAACGTCTGGGATGATTGAATCTGACTTGCAAGGCCTCAGGCCCACTGTGCTGTGTGCTGCGTAGGCTGTGGAAACATCTGGCATCTTCTCCTCATAAAGACACAGACTTAAGTGAGGTTATCTGTATCATATATTCTGCATGCATTTGCCTTATTAGTGTGTCTCCCCTTCTCTATTTTTATCACATGATTGAATGAATGAATGAATGATTGATTGATTGGTGGAGGGAGGGAGGGAGTAACTCTACAACCTGATTTGCACTTTCAATCCGGGCAACATTCTTCATCTAGTGCTCATCAACACCGGAGAGGCAGCTACAGGCCCCGGCACTTCAGCAAAGATATTTGAAAAGACATATCAAGCTATTTTCAGGGGGTAAATGTGCTTTAATATTTCATTTCAAATCCACTCTTCTCCTGTTTTCTAAATCACACTGAGAATGTTAATGTCCCCCGCTTTAGTTCTGACTCTTTCCAAAGCAAATAAAATAATGAGTCTAAGATAAAGAATTCAACTCCTTAACTGAAAATAACCCTTACAAAATATTTTTCTTTGATTATTTGTTGACCAGAATCGTAGTCTTGTATATATGGTCTGAAAGCACCCTCAGCATGGGTTGTAACTGAAACCACTATTTGCTTTTGGCTGTACACAGCAAAATTTGACCTGTGATGATGAGATCATCTGTCTGATAGCACAACTGCAATTTCTCTAGCTATTTACTTTTAAATCTCAGTATTATACTTGCTACAGATGATATATGAAAGCAAAATATTTGCACAGTGGTGTGATTCAGTCCAGGGCAGAGGTAGTTCTGCACCTGAGGGAGAGGAGGGGCTCAGGCGACAACATCAGAACCAACATTTTTGTAGGTGAGAAGCAAATTTCATTGTTGCCTGTACTCTGCGGATTTGCCCCCAGTTAGGTCACTGCCCCAGTGGCAGCTACTGACAAAAGCTGCAGGGCTGAAACATAATCAGATCTCAGGTTCAGCTTGTTGGGGGGTGGAAAGGCAGGCGACAGGGTGATTTGATGCCTCAAAGTTCCTCTGTGAGATTCATATTATTAGAGGACTAACTCAAGTAAGTTCTCCTAGGTAACTGGAGTTCTTAGGTGCCTTTTTTTCTGACAACTTTGCCAATGTTTCCAAATCTGCCTTTCTTGGAAAACTAGCCAGTGCCCTTGGAGAGCTCCAAACTGCCTCTTGCCCTTCTCTTCCTGCACGAGGGACACATGGTTCCCAATGAGGAGTTCAAAACCTCTTGTGGTCTGGGGGACACACCTTCCCTGTCATATTGTGATGGTTGAAGACAGCTTGTTAAAGAAAACCAATTTTAATTTACTTCAAGAAAAGCTCATTTTGTTGCTAATTTAATTTTAGTAAAAGGCCTTATGCAGAAGGTGCTCCAGGAATTTCTATAAGATCTATTTATCCAACCCAGGAGGATTATCTGGCTCTTATAAGCTAATCCTCTTGAAAAGTATATCTCAGTTTCATGAGGATGCATGTGATATTCTTTACATTATAAGTGTTTGAGTTTGATCTGGAATAAATGAGGCAGACTGCACTCTCTGACACCTATGTCTCAGTTGTTGGAGACACATAAGCCGTTCCAGCGGGCTGGACTTACTGAAATTTCTTTTTAGTATGAGGAAATGAAACAGTACACTTAATGCAATTACCAAGTTGACATATAAAAATTGGTTGCAATGGATTCAATCAGTATTTATTGAGTTGCTACTGTATGACAGGCACAGCTGCAGATACTGAGATAAGGGAACTCAGCGACAGGGGACTCTGCCCTCAAAGCTCACACGCAAGGAAAGTCAGACGGGAAGCAAGCAGACACAGCAGTATGTGCTGGGGTCAGACAACAATTACTGTCGTGAAGACACATCAAGAAAGGTAGAAGAAGGAGACTGCGACGGAGGTGGATGTTTTGAGCATCAAGCTCAAGGCTGAGCTCTTTGGGGAAGTGACGTTTGATCCAAGAAGGGGAGGAGAGGCAGGGAAGCAGGAAGGAGAGAGCTTTCCAGGTGGAGGGATGGTGAGGAAGCTGGGGTGGCAGAGAGGAAGGAGCAGAGAAAGAGGCTGGGGATGTTGAGTAGACCCAGCCCCCAGAGGTTTTTTTCCTCAGTACTGGAGGGAATTTGAGGTTTGACTCTCCATGTTGTGAAGAGCCCATGATGGCTAAACTCAGGGGAAAGGGGCCAGCTGGCTCTCCCAGGCTGCGTGTTTCTCTCCAGCTCGGTGTATCTCTCCTCTGTTGTCGGTTTTACCTCATTAGCTGCTTGAGTCAAGCATTCTCTCCACTGGTGCTCATGCCTTGGCAAGTATCCCCCATGGCCACTCGCATTCCTGGGTCTTCGAGCAAAGGAAAATGAATTCTGTTCTCTTCAGATTCATGAGGAAATTGAAACATGGTGCCCCAGACGCTATGTGTTCAGTCACCAAGTATATTTGGAGATTTAGTTCAACTGGTTTCTTCTGATTCCTTGAAATTATGTCTTAGAGGAAAGAGTTTCAGGAAGAAAGTGAAGAAACACATTTTGATCATTAGGTAGATTTTACTTGAACCAGGATATAGGCTAGTCTCTTTTTAGAAATAGATGCTTAACTTCATAAGCTTTATGCTGTGGAGCAGTTTTAAGTTCACAGCCAAACTGAGAAAAAATAGAGGTCCCCTGTGCCCTGACCCACTCAGGCACAAGCCAGCTTCCTCTCCATGGGTACCTCCCAGGGGGGCATGCAACTGCACACCTGCAGTGTCCCAGCATTATCACCCAAAGTCTGTAGTTCACATTAGGGTTCATTCATAGTGCTGTACATGCTACAGACTTGGTGAACATAGAATGGATTACGCATCATGGTGCTACAAATAGTGCTGGTGCCCTAAAAGTCTCCTGCACTCTGCCTATCCGTGCGTCCTGAACCCCTGGAAATCACTGATACTTTGCTTTCTCCAAAAGTCCCTATAATTCAGATTCTATAGCCATTCTCCAGACTGGCTTTTTTAACCTTTTCACAGACGTTTAAATTTCCTCTAATGTTTTCATGACGTGATACATCATTCCTTTGTAGTGTCAAATAATATTCCATCGCCTGGTTGTCAGCACAGAGTTACTTGCACATTATGAATAAATCTGCCAGCAATATCCATGGGTAGGTTTCTGTGTGGACACAATTGTTCTTTCCTTTGGGCGAACATCAAAAAGCATGAGTGCCCGATCATATAGTAAGGAGAAGATGTGTAGTTTTGAAATCAAGTGTGCCGACGCCTTCTTAAATGGCTGCACAACAGAAAACAAAGCGCCTTTTGCTCCACTTCCTTGTCAGCGCTGGATGCCGTCAGTGGTTTTAATGTTGCCCGTCCTAATAGGAGTGGAGTGGTAGCTCACCGCTTCCACTTGCGGTTCCCCAGTGGCATGCAATATTGAACAACTTTCCTTCTTGCCGTCCGCATTTTTAGTGAGCCATCCGCTTGCCTCTTCCACGCCTCTCTACTCTTGCTGCTCCAGCTTCCTTATCCATTCCGTCATCTCCAAGAATGAGTCAAGATCCTTTCCCGTTGCTCAAGGTCCAGGTGTGGCATCAAGTCTGACTGGCTGCTGCTCGAGTCGTTGTCTTATACGGGCGCTTACTGTCCTTGCTGAGGGCTACCACGTAGCTATCATCTCTGTCTTCCCAGAGAGGGAGTTTAAGGAGCAAGGGCAGATACTAACCCAGAACCACACAGCTACAATGACTTAGTTACACGTTATTAGAAGCACTAACAATAGTATTGTTATAAATACTAAGATGGATGCTCTAAGGCAGAGGTCCCCAACCCTTTTTGCACCAGAAATTCCCTTTGTAAAAGATAGTTTTCCAGGGGGTTTATGTTTTCCAAAGACAGTGGGGAGTTATATGTCTCAGGCTGACTTAAAGGAGCATGCAAGGCCAACTTCTTGCACACGCAGTTTGCAGTAGGGTCCGTGTTCCTACAGGAATCTAACACTGCTGCTGATCTGACAGGAGGTGGAGCTCAGATACTATTGGAGCAAGGGGAAGGGGCTGTACATACAGCTGAAGCTCAGCTCCCTGGCCCGCTTTTCCCTGCCTGCCTCCTAGTCTAGCCCAGCTCCTAACAGGAGGTAGGGATTTCTGCTCAAAGCATGGGTTGGCAAATTATGGTTCCTGGATTCCATATGCCCCACTACTGTACTGTTCATTTGTTTTCTCATCAAAATGTGCTCCTATTGCATATTTTAGTGAGAAATATATATATATATATATATATATATATATATATATATATAACATTTTATTGAGAAATAACAAAATACGTTGTTTGAGCGCATTTATGCTCATTCATTTCCACATTACCTATGAATGATTTCTGCCACAACTGCAGAACCAAGCAGTTGCTACAGAGACCAGACGGCCAGAAAGGCTGAAACTACTTGCTCTCTGGCCCTGTACAGAAACGTTTGCTACCCCTGCGCTAAGCACCTCTAACCAGAGAGATCTAATCTCAGGGATCAGGGAGGGCTTTCTGAGGAAGTGGTACTTATAGAAGAAAGAGGATTAAAAATAGGCTGACCAGGCAGGTCTGTAGAGGGGTGGGCTGTTGGGGTCAAGTTGGGGAACCTCTGCGGCCCCAAGTGAGAAGGACAGCATGGATGAAGGCCCTGAATCAGCAGGCCTTGGCACTTCGGAGGCTCACAGTGAAAGCTGGTGTAGCAGAGGCAGAGTGAGGCTTGACTGAGGGACACGTGACTAGTTAGAGAGAGGAACAGGGATAAACGGTACTGAGCCTTGGGGTCATGCTGAAGGGTTATAGCAGAGTCCACCAGGAGCACTGAGCAGGCGATGAGTTGCAGTCCAATGAGTATCTTGAAAATATCATCTTAGCCGCAAACAACATGGGGGATAGATGAAAAAGGAGCTGAGAAGAGAATAGGGAGAGCGATTAGGAAGCCATGGCCATTCGTGCAGGACGGAGTGTGACAATGAGAGTGCAGAGGAGGCCATGTGCCCCATTAAAGCCCCTAGAATTCGAGGTGGTTTGGATACTGTGGGAGAGCTGGGCGTGGTAGAGTGAAGACACCGGGACAAGCACTGCCTCAGTGTAATGCGACCTCAGTAGAATTCAGTTCAGCCCTGAAGCACACAGTGTAAGATACAGAATCCTGAGGCCAACCTGGTCATAAGGCTGTGCAAAGACTCGGATGTGCTTCCCAGAATCACCCAGGCCACAAGGGACTGCTCGCCTCCATGTCCTTGCGCTGCCCTAGTGCTCCCGCTGCATCATGGAGGTCTTCGATTCTCTACCCTGTGCCCGTTACACCACAGTCTGGTGTTCATGTAGCACTGAATATGCAAATGAGCATGCTAAGTCCGCTCGACTCCACTGTGAAACACCCTTGAAATTGCCAGGAGGTTAGCAATCTTTTGAAGAGTGACCCACCCACTAAAATGGGACTTGACACCTATGAGAACGTTGAGGTTTTCTTCCAGCGGCAGCATTCTGCGACTCATGAGGCACGAGGCAAGAGGGGCGGAGGCCAAGCCCTGTGCTCAAAGGCAGCAGTGGCTTTTTGGTCTGTCCACAAATATCTCAAGTTCTTCACTTCATTTCATACACATGTTTTCTGAAGTCAACTAACTTCATGAGCTAGTATAAGTAAAAGTATGAATAAGCCGTGAGTTCTTAAAGATAGCAGGATTCCATCTACCGAGGCATGTCACGGTCTGATGGTTCCCTGTCGGCTATGACATTCATGTGAGAATTTAAGCTGTGGAAGCATTGTTGCTCAGCTTGCCCAGGAGCATCCTGGTCCCAAGCACAAGAAGGTTCTCTGTCTTTCTCTCCCTCCACTTTTTCACTCTCCCTTTTCTTTACCAGTTCCACAGTGCTGTGTTGCTCCAGAGATCCCCACATCCACGCTGTCTCAGGTCTTGGATGCAGCTAGCAGGAGCTGCGGGTCTCTGCATCCTTGCCTGTATTCCATGTGGCTTCAGAGAGGACTGTGGAGTGCCCTCTTTCATCAGCTCTCAGCTCCCCATGCTTCCCAATGCCAAAGGGCACAAGGAGCCACCTAAGGAATGCTTCTGTGTTGTCTGTTAGTTTTTGTCCCCTGAGACTATCATACCCTTAGGTGCTTTAAAAGCCTTGAGGGGGAGATAAATCAGTATACTACCACTGAGCAGAGATTCTCAGAGATTCATAACCTCCTGGTGTCCTCAGGATGAAAACAAATGAGAAAAAATAATCACACACGCCCAGACTTGGCTGAAGAGGCAGAGGGCACGGACTATCCTCCCCGCTCCCCAGCTGACACAGTGAGCATGCACCTTCCGGGCTACACTGAGCACCCGCAGTGTAAATTACTCTGCAGAAGCCCTTAGGGACTTCTGAACTGCCAGAGACCTGGTGACCTTGCTCTGGAGAGCCTATAAGCTTGGCACAGCTCTGAAAGGGACACCAGGTATCTACCAGTATACCAAAAGAGAAGAACAGATTAAGGGGCAAGTAAGATTATTCCTTTTCTCCTGGAATGGAAGGAGGAGGATTCTGAAAGCTCCATGGGGGAGGTGGTCCTTGTGTAAGGTCTTGGAAGTGGAGGAAGAGCTCACAATGTTAAGAAATAGGTCAGGAGTATCAGAGAGCAATCTCTGGCAGTTATCATTATCAATGCTGGGTAACTTCAGCCGAAAGGAATTGTTAAGGGTGGTTTAGGATGGCAACATCCATGGACGGAGCTCCAGGTGACCTGGCAGCTGGATGGCCAGCTCTGCCCCAGCAGCGTGGTCAGACTCAGATCGCTCTTAAAGATCAAATTCTAGCCAGATCTGGCTATGTGTCCCTCTGACCGAAGTTCAACACATGGAGGGCCCTGGCTCAGGAAGAGCCGGCTTCCCTAGGACAACCCCAGCTAAGATGTGAGGTGCTGTCAGGAGAGGGAAGGGATGGTAGGATTTCTAGAGCACCACAGATTGCAGATCCAAGATAGTAAGTCCTTCCTCCCTGGGAATGTGGACCCTGCTCATCAGAAGTCCAGGAGCTCCTGTTGCTCTGTTCACAGCTGAGGGAGAGTTAAGGTATGTTCTCATTCAAACTGAGGAGGCCAAGGGCCAGGCCGGCAGGGGTGACAGTGGTGTGTGGAGCTCCAGGAAGAGATGAAGGCCCAGGGGCTGGAGAGCAAGAAGAGAGGCTGCAGGAAGCTCGCGGGGGCAGATCAGTCAGGCCCAGTCAGACAAGCATGATGTGAAACAGGCAAGCCTAGACCCGGTGCAGCAGGTGAACATGGTAGGGCCTCAGTGACAGGAAAGAGTGATGGAGGTGGGGCTTGAAGTGACCAGAAAGAGAGATGGGTGTGTGGGCAAGGCCACACGGAAGGGGCTGGAGCATGCCTGCCTCTCATCGAATTCCACACAACTTCTCCCTTCTGTCAATTAAAAATAGTGTAAATAGAAACCAAAACATATGATAGATTCCCTTATGTCCTGAGTTCTCACTGACCTTGAAGGGCTATAACATCCTATAACTCAGTGGTTTCCCAAATTCTGTGTTCAAGGAGATTATGGGGCTACAAAGGAAAGGATTTGAAGATATACAGTGTACCTAAGGAGAGTCACTTAGAGAGAAAACATTCTCTCAAGCTTTCACAGAGAGCAAATTGGTTAAGCAATGGCCATGACTCATCCAGATGGCAGATACTGACAACAGTTCTATAAAGCACTATACATGATTTCAAGGTAAATCCTGAGGGGACTTGACTGACCTTGAGAGATACAAAAGTTACATGTTTTGTGATACAGGTCTTGCTTTAACTTGCTCTAATCCCCCAGCAGAAAAGTTTAACCACAAGGCATAAAACCTAAAGCTAGATTAGTATGCTGAGCTATAAAAGGCTTAAATTAACAGTTTCCATTATTGCCAGTTTTGCCAATAACCTACTGTGATTATTGCACATATATATATATATATATATATATATATATATATATAACTACTTTCTCTTAGTTCAATGAGAAGAAATTTTTGTATCAATAATGATTAGAAAAACTATCATGTCTACACCCTGTGTTCTGTACAACTACTAGGAGGACAACAATATGCATTGCATCAAATACTGGAAATGTAGTACTAACGTGTTTTGAAACTGTCACATTGTTATTTCTTATTAAATGCAATAAAAATATGTGATAGATATTGTGAAACAGGAAGAAGGGAAGGGAAGAAGGGAAAAATGAGATAAAAGGGGAAAACAGAAACTAAGCTTAGGAAAGAAGGGGTGAAGGGAGGGGAGGGGGGAAAAGAAGAGGAACTAAGGTATATCATAGACAGGTACCGTTCCCTACAGTGAATGGGATCTTCATGTATATCTAAATGGTCCCAATACATTTAACACCTGCAGAGAGACAGGCCTCTGTGACTATGGTTGTTACTGGCTGGTAGAGCCCTTACCTAGCACACACAAGACCCATCCTCCGCTGAGTGCTCATAAAAAGTGTATCAGCGTCTGCAATATGAACCATGCCTCCACACATGTAGCCCTTAGCAATTCACAGTTCACAATCTGCACAACTGTGCAGCCTCTCCCTCTCTCCCCCTCTCTCCCGCTCTCCCTCTTTCTCACTCTTCCTCTCCCTCTCCTAGACATGTGCCCATTGTGGGCCTGAAACTAATTCCTGAAGCTCTCCAAAAGCTACCCTGCCTTCTCAGTGCCATATAAATTGTGCTTAGTGCAGTGAACCCTGCAGTTACTCCACCACGTCATCGTTTCTGGACAGTCAACTCCAAGCATTATCCAAGCGCTTATCCCTATATCATGCTTCAAAAAGTCTGTCCCCTTGTGTTCTCTACCTAGGAGCCTAAAATACCAGTGCTACCACACCCTGCTGCTGGAAGCATCAAGAGCTCCTGGTGGAACACGACAGCATCCAGCTCTTTGTAAGCTGTGCCTAAGAGAATCTGAGATTCCAGTGCCTAGGATACATGGAAGGGAAGCAGAGAAAAGATTGTGCAGCGTACTTTGCTCAGCACAATCAACCAAAAGCGCTGGCCAACAGGGAGGAGATGAGGTGCTGAAGAAATCCTCCTACATGTACACTGGTCATCAGACTTTGGCCATAGTGCACTCTTTGAATGCTTTTGTCACTGGGGAGATCTCACGATTCTGACTGGAATATAAATTATAACAAAGGACATCCAAAAAAGCGTTGCACGTCCATGACAGAATGGGTCAGTTCATAGAGAAGGAGCAGCACCTCTGATGCCAGTGTGCAGGACAGGCAAGAGACCTGCAGGAAGGGGTGGTGGGGGGTGAAATGCCCCCCCCCCCCGCGCATCTTACACACATGGGGCAGCCGCCCTGGCAGAGCACCTGCACCCTCCATGGACTTGACATTACTGGTGGGAATGGCTAATGCTCAGTGTGACAGTTCTGTCCCGAGCAAAGAGAAGGGGCCACGGTTGCCCTCTGTGTTTCCTGGAGTAGCGACCCATCCTCTCAAATGCCTCGCCTCATCTCCAGAGTCGGGCGGAGTGGGGGCAGCTGGAGATGAAGTCCCTGGTGCCCTCACATGTGAAAGCTAGGACATCATGACAGGGCATGTTTCCATTTCATTGTTTTTCTTGGCAAAGCCCCTTCCAACAGCTTCAGAGAAAAACAGTCGAGATGAGAGCATTTTGGTAGCACTTACGTAACAATCCTGTCACTCGTGGACATAGAAAACAGATCAGCTTTTCCCGAGGAGGTGACAAGCCAGAGCGTGACCCATGAACTATTATCAAGCCTTTCCCCAGAGCTTGGCAGGCGCTCCTGCTTGAGCCAGGCCCCTTTTAAACCACCCTCTCAAAACCCTTGTCTAGAAGACACCACCCGGACTGCAGCCCAGTGTGACAACTTGTCTTTCATGATGTTCTTTCCAGCAGTCACTGCCAACCAGCACCCTGTCATAGATCTTCCTTTTGAGCCAATGAATATGATTTCAATCAGTTTCTGCAGATGAAAATGTTAATAACTTTGCACTTTCTCCCTATATGGAAACACACATAGACACACGCTCACCTCCCCCAAACCTAATGCACATCAGATAATGAAAACAAACAGAAAATTCCTTAGCAATATATTTTTGACACACGCCACATCTTCACAGAAGCTGTCGTCACAAGTCGCTACTTGCCTACATGCATCTAATCATTTTCTTTTTGAATTGCACCAGGAACCATTGGCAAATGATCACTGTTTAGTACCAAACAAAGTCAACAAAGATTCTCTTTTCAGGCTCCATCTGAAGCATGATGATGATCTGGGCTAAGGGTGCCTGGAACATTTTCCCACAGGGTCTGAAGAAATCAACTTGGTTGGGATTGATTGGGATGGAGAGGCAGCACAGAAAAGACAGGCAGGGTGGGTAGAAATCAAGAGGGTGTGTCCTGAGGGCCAAGTGTTTATTGGAATGATGTAATTGTCCCATGAAACTAAACCTTGAGATATGTTCTGTGCTGTCTTCCCAAGCTATATTTGAAAACCTCCCATCTGGGGGGCTGAGTAACCCAGCTCATGAACACTACAAGGTGCTGGCATCTATGCTGGAACCCTCCCTGCCCACACACAAGTCACTGCCATCTGGCCTGTCCCCCTCCCCCAACCTGTGCTCATTGCTGCTGTGTTTGTCCCTAAAGAGTCACTTGCCTGCCTTTGCTTCTCTCTAACTTGATGGTAGATGTACTACAGGGGCTTGAAAACAGGCTATGTTCTAGTTTTATCTGATTTTTTTTAAAATTTTCTTGTAAATTTGTCCACCCTTTTGGCTTGGAGGCAGACAAGCTCCCAGGATATAGGTGCACTTCCAGCTGCCCTGTGGAAGGCTGTCACTTTTTTCAGCCACAGAGACCTCTGCAAACTTTTCCTTTACTGCCAACCTTACCTTCACAAAATGTCCCCAGCACTCAGAAGCTTGCTATTCTCCTCAGCCCCTGTAACATTCACCTTGTTCATCAACTAGGTTGGACCGAGAGATTCCTGGACAATTGGCAAAGCATCTCGAGGCCGGCAGGGTGTTGCAGAGATCCTCAGCATGCGGGGGCGTCGGCTGAGGGGAAATGCGCACCTGGAGGGTGCCACCATCCAGTAGGCTAGGGACCTGGGCAGAGAAGGGATGGGCCCTACGTAGGCACAGGCACACCTGCGCCCACACTCAGCTCCTCCTCCACTGCCGCAGTTCTGTCGCCATCCGGGACATCAGACTCCAACTTCTGCTGCCTTCGAAGGCAGCCTGACAGCACCTGGCTGTCAGCCCTGTAGGGCTGGGCCATGGTTCCCTGTCTTCTCTCTCCCAGCCTCCTGCCCTGCACAGCGGCTGACTTCCCCTCACTCCAGCTAGCAGAGGGCCCGAGGGCCTGTGGGGCGGTCCACCCTCTGATCCTGTCGTCCAGTTGAGTGGGTTCCTTTTGCATTATGTACACATTCTACGAGCTCTAAGCTTCAACAGAACCCTGATGACACAGGTCCCTAGTGTGCAGACGGCATGGTCTCCAGATCCCCTGCTGGATCCTCTGGAGATCTGGAGCAGGGGCATGAGAGGAACAAGTTGGTTTCCCCACTTGAGAAGATGAAGAAACTGAAATTCAGACGAAAAGCCTTGCTCCACAGGGATTTCGTTGATGACAAAGACAGGCATTGAGCTTTCCAGATACTACTTAGTGAGTCAAAACAGACGAGATCTAGTGCCTCCAAATAACGGGGGCCGGGGGTGGGGGAGGC
>PVJA010034787.1:0-22300 GCA_004027025.1 Myocastor coypus | reverse complement strand
TGAGATGCTGCCTGCCAGGGACTAGGGACTGCCTCATTTTAGGTCACTAGACAGTGTCTCATTTCTCTGAAAATGTAGGGAGTCTCCCACATTGGTATAGAAGACAGTTCCTATGTGAGCCCAGGAAATTTCACATGAGCATGACTGGATGCCCATGGAACCAGAATATGCTTCTCAAAGAGGATTCCTGATCCCCAGGCTACCACAGGGCAGGTGCCACCAGCAAGGAGCCATCATGGCTAAGACCAGAGCATCCTAAGAGGCAGCAGGCAGACCCAAGAAGTCTGGAGAGGCAAGAGGCAGGATGCAGCCAAGAGCTAGGACTCTGACCACGGACAGAGGGACGCCAGGCCCTTGGCACTACCAAAGAGGAGGCATATGGATGAGAAGAGCAGGAGGGTCCAGGAGTCATGCCTAGGGGTGGCAGGATGTGCCCTGGGATAAAGATACTGGATCACAGGGAGAGGACTGGAGGTGTGGTCCCAGAACCAGAGTGCTGCAAGCAGGCAGGGTGTCGGCCTGGTGTTGGCATCCAGCGAGTTCAGGAGATGCTGGTGAGGGAGGAGAGGGAAAAGTAAGGAGGCCAACGAGAGGGGCCCACGACCACGTATTGCCTCTGAATGCCTATTGCTATATACAACGTACTTTCAACAGGAAATGTGTGAGACTATCCCTGTGGATACCTTAGGTGGACACCCAGCACCTAAGCTGGGATAAGTGCCATGGCCCTTGCAATCCCCAGCTCTAGCACAGTGGGCCTGGAGACCAATGTGCAGGGAGCTGCAGCCCCATCCTGCCCCCAGGCCTAGAACAAGCAGGACCCTCACCCCCCAGCTCTCAGCAAACACCGCTCAGTGGGAGGTGCTCTTCTCTGGGCAGTCAGGTAATTCTGAGTCTCAGTTCTAAGGCAGAGCTGACCCTGGAAGCCTCTAGGGCAAACCTTAGGCCTTGCATGTGCCTCTAGCATAGCCCAAGACTGTCATCCACCATCTGAATTGTGTCACTCACTATACTGAGCTCTCTAACGACAAGTACTACTCTCTTCCTACTCCAAGCCATGGCAGAGCCAACATCCACTATCTCTATGGAGTTATTACAGCAGGTTGTCCCCCAGGAGTCACCCTCAAGTTGGAAATCTACCTTTTTAGATTGCATTGTATATACATACCTAGCTAGCACATGACAGATACCCCAGGTCTTTTTTTTTTTTTTTAATTTTTAAATTTTACTTATTTATTTTTTTTCTTGTTTCAGAACCTTTGTTTGTTTATTCACTCATTTTTATGGCTGGCTCAGCCCTCCCTGAGGGGAGGGCTGGCACAGCATGTGGTGCCGGGATCGAACTGAGGTCCCTGAAGCTGCCCAAGCTTTCCCAAGCAGGCACTTTAGACCACTGAGCCATCCTGCTGGGCCCACCCCAGGTCTTTCTAACAACAACAACAACAACAAAAAAAAGCTAGCAATCTCTGAGGCCACCAGTTGTTAAGAGGATTTCAGAGTCAGAGAAATAAAAAAACCTTGGGTGATTGAGCCACACCTAGCCAAGAAATAGTCATGAGACAAGTTCTAATCACATACACCCCTGCTGCCCAGAACAGGGCACACAGATCCGGAAGGAAGCAGACAGCAAGTCTGGCCTAGACAGACTCAGCAGCCTCACATCCTGGATTGTGAGGAACGGGAGAGACTTTAGCACACAGGTGAGAAAAATAAGGCTCTGATCTTGGAAAGGGGTGGCCACCACTGTTCTGGTCTCCATGGTTGCCAGACCTCTGACAGGTTCAGAGACCTGGAGGGACAGCTGTGAAGACAAATCTCCATCCCCAGCATAGAGCAGGCCAGTACTCACGCTGCCCATAGCCACAGCCCCCAGATGCCATCACCCGCTACAGCAACCTCTTAAGAGACAGAAGAACCACTGAAGCAAAAATGGCCTCCTATGCATGGTAACTTCCACCTGTCACCCCAAACGTTAGAGATTCGAGCACAAAAGGACATTCTGGGACTAACATTCAGATCAGCATGCATTATTAAAAGGAAAGTTCTGCCTGTGGGCTCAGGAATATGTCCCCATGAGGCCAAAGCCCATCAAATTATGCCAGGCCCACCTTGTCCAAGAGGTGTCTGCTTCCCCATAGCCTCCCAGACAGAGGTTATCACTCTCGAGCTGTCAGTCCTGAGGGCCAGCCTCAGATCCCACAGATCTAGCAGAGTCTAGCTTGGCCCAAGCACAGTAGGTCTGTAGAGGATTCCAGAAAAACTCCAGTTAAGAGTTGACCTCCTGAGACCTCCTTCAGCCCGCCACAAGTGCAGTCTATCCAGCACAAGGTCCACCATGTGAGTCAGACCTGGCCTGATGCAAGCTTAGCCTATCCAGCAACCAGGCCCATCAGGTGAGTGACACCTCCCTCCCCCGGCCTACAAGCAGCTCAGGTGACCCAACAGCCCAGACTGAACGACTAACCCCGCAGACATGCAGTCCTGCACCAAAGTTCACTGCTATACGGAATGATACAGACGAGGAGCAAAATGCAATCCCAGGTCCCATGCCCACCTGTAACAGATACAGGAGACATTGCTATACAAGAAAATGGGAATCATGCAGATGAAATCTCTGAATCAATAGCTTCTGAGGTGGGCAGACAAGGTGGAAGCATATAGAGCAACTCAGATCAGAGATAACGTCTAAAGTAAAAAAAGAAACACATGAATTAATAGACTCTGAAGTGGAAAAACAACTGCAGAAATGTTTAGGGGAAACCAAGCAGAAATAACCTCTGAAGTTAAAAAAAAGACATTTCTAAATTAATAGCATCTAAAGTAGGGGAACAACTACAGAAAGGTAGAGAGGAGAACAGAGTAGAAATAATCTCAGAACTATAGAGAGAAAGGATAACTATAATGAGAGACTTCAGTATGACTAAAGAAGACCTTGACAAAAAATTGGAGGAGAATAGAAAAATGATGGATTCCCTGATTGAGCAATATAGGAAAGAAATAGATCACATGAAACAGTTTGAAAGAGATATACAAGAAAATAAAATCTCAATCACAAGCTGGGAAAAGCGTATAAACGAAAGTGAAGATAGAGTATCGGATCTTGAAGACACAGTCACAGCTAGTGAAAAGATATTAAAGGATCTCTTAAAAACAACTAGGGTGCAGGAAAAAATAATTGAACATCTGCAAGATGATGCAAAAGTGAACAATGTGGAATTAATAGGAATCAACAAGAAAGAAGGAGTTGATACAAATGATATAAAAAGAATATGGGCAGAAGTAATAGCAGAAAACTTCTCAAATTTGTGAAAACAATTGGACATTCAGTAGCTGAAGCATACAGAACTCCAAATAACATCAACCAGACTAAAAACACACCCAGACATATAATAGTCAAGATCCCAGAAATCCAGCAGAAGAACAATATACTAAAAGCTGCTGGAGAAAAGAAACAGATCACATTTAAAGGAAAACCCATCAGAATAAAGGCAGATTTCTCTTCACAAACCATGAAGTGAAGAAGAATATGGAATAGAGTGCTTCAAGTCCTCCATGAAAACAAATTCCAGCCCAGATTTCTATACCCAGCAAAACTCTCCATTAAGTATGAGGAAGAAGTAAAATACTTCCATGACAAGGAACAACTACAGAATTTCATGACGTCAAAGCCAACTCTACAAAGTACATTAAAAAAATTTTAAAGGAGATAAAAATGACCTAAACTCAACAAATGAGAACAGAAAGAACCCACCAAATAGGGCAACCATTTAAACACAGAAGAAAAAGGGGTACAGAGTAGTAAATAAAACTCATATCAATCATAAGTCAATACAGTTCAATTATAACCATCACTGTAAATGGACTCAATTCTCCAATTAAAAGAAATAGGATGGCAGAGTGGATAAGGAAGCAAAATCCAACCATATGCTGTATACAAGAAACACAATTAACTCATAAAGAAACTCATAGGCTAAAAGTTAAAGGATGGAAAACAATACTACATGCTCCAGCACCTCAGAAAAAAGAAGGGGTAGCAATCTTATTGCAGGCACTCTAAACTTCAAACTAAGATTGGTCAAATGAAATGAAGGCCACTACATACTGGTTAGGGGAAAAATTCAAGACGAAGATATAACACTCATAAATATGTATGCATGCAACAAGGTAGTGCCAAATTATATAAGACAAACCTTAATGGACATGAAAAATCTCATATCCAATGCCACAGTCTTAACAGGAGGCTTTAATCCCCCTTTATTCCAAAAAGATAGGTCAAGCAGACAAAAAATTAGCAAAGAAGTAGTAGACCTGAATTGGAACCTGGAACAACTGGACTTAATGGATATACACAGAGTGTTCCACCCAACCACTTCAGAATAAACATTTTTTCATCTACACATGAGACATTTTCTAAAATAGACCATCTATTAGTCCATAGGTCATGCTTAAGTATATGCAAGAAAACAGAAATTATTCCATGCATACTATCTGACTGCAACGCAAAGACATTGGAAATAAATGACAAAAGAAACCACAGGAACCCTAGAAATACATGGAAATTAAACAACACTCTTCTCAGCAAAGAGTGGGTTACAGATGAAATTAAATAAGAAATTAAACAATATCTACAATTTAATGAAAATTCAAACACAACTTACCAGAATTTATGAGATGCAATGAAAGCAGTTCTTAGAGGGAAATTTATAACCCTGAATTCACATATTAAGAAGACAGAATGGGAACAAATAAATACTCTAATGCAGCACCTAAACTGACTAGAAACAGAAGAGCGAACGAAATCAAAAGCTCAAAGACAGGAAGAAATTATAAAGATTAGGGCAGAAATTAATTCAATTGAGACAGAGAAAACAATACAAAGAATTAATGAATCCAAAGGCTAGTTCTTTGAAAGATTAAATAAAATTGATAAGCCCCTAGCTAACCTCATCAAAAAGAGAACAGAAAGGACTCAAATTTAAGCAATAAGGAATGAAAAGAGTGAAGTTTCTACAGACCCAGCAGAGATTCAGAGGATCATAAATAGCTAGTTTGAAAATCTCTACTCTCACAGAATTGAAGACACAGAAGAAACAGACAGATTCCTGGAAAAGTATAAATTACCAAAACTGAATCAAGAAGGTATAAGAACTCTCAAGAACCCAGTAACAGCCAATGAAATACAAAATGTAATAAAAAGCCTACCAGCAAAGAAAAGTCCAGGACCTGATGGATTCACCACTGAATTCTACAAGAAATTTATAGGAGACATAAGCCCAATACTCCTTAAACTCTTCAATGAAATTGAAAGGAAAGAAATCTTCCCAAAATCATTCCTAGAGTCAAGTATTACGCGGATACCAAAACCAGAAGGAGACGCAATTTAAAAAGAGAACTACAGGCCAATTTCTCTCATGAACATAGATGCAAAAATTCTCAATAAAATCCTCGCCACTAGAATACAACAAATCATCAAGTAGATTATACACCATGACCAGGTAGGATTCATCCCAGGGATGCAAGGATGGTTCAATATACACAAATCTACAAATGTAATATACTATATCAATAGAGCCAAAGCAAAAAGTCACATGATTGTCTCAATTGATGCAGAAAAGACCTTTGACAAAGTCTAACACTCATTCATGTTCTAAGTACTACAGAAAATTGGAATAGAGGGCCTCTACCTCAAACTGATAAAAGCCATCTATGACAACCCAACAGCCAACATAATTCTAAATGGGGAAAAACTGAAGTCTTCTAGTCTCAAATCTGGTACAAGACAAGGATGTCCTCTATCACCACTCCTATTCAATATAGTTCTGGAATCATTACCTACAGCCATTAGAAAAGAAAGAGTAATAAAAGGAATAAGAATAGGTAAAGAAGAAGTAAAACTATCACTATTTGCAGATGACATGATAATCTACTTGGAAGACCCCCCCCCAAAAAAAAAAACTCCTCCAAGAAGCTACTAGAATTAATACACAAATTCAGTAGCATATCAGTTTACAAAGTCAACACACAAAAGTCAACAGCATTCCTCTACACAGATAACAAACACACTAAGAGAGAAATTAGAGAAACAGTACCTTTTATCATAGGACCAAAGAAAGTGAAATACTTAGGCATTAACCTAAGGAAGTGAAAGACTTTTTCAATTAAAACTACAGTACTCTGAAAAAAGAGATCCTAGAGCAGTGGTTCTGAACCTTTCTAATGCTGTGATCCCGCAATACAGTTCCTCATGTTGCTGTGACCCCAAACCAAAAAATAATTTTGGTGGCTACTTCAAAACTGTAATTTTGCTACAGTTATGATTCGGAATGGCTTTAGGTGACCCCTATGTTTTGGTGGTTCGACCCCCGCCAGGGTCGCGACCTACAGGTTGAGAACCACTGTCAGAAAATGGAAAGATAGTCTCTGCTCCTGGATAGGAAAAACCAACATTGTGAAAATGCCCATACTCCCTAAATTGTTATACAGATTTAATACAGTTCCTATCAAAATACCATCAACATACCTCACACACCTGGAGAAATCATTCCTAAAATTTATTTGGAACCAAAAAAGACCCAGAATTGCAAAGACAAGTCTGAGCAACAAAGGTAAGGCAGGAGGCATTACAATTCCTGACCTAAAGTTATACTACAAAGCTACAGTAATAGAATCAGCATGGTATTGGCAAAAAAAAAAATAGACCTGAGGATCAATGGGATAGATTAGAAAATGCAGAAGCAAATACGAACACACTCAGCCACCTTATCTTTGACAGAGGGGCCAAACATGTTTATTGGGAGAAAGATAGGCTGTTTAACAAATGATGCTGGAAAAACTGGCTCTCTACATGCTGAAAACTAAAACTTGACCCAAGTCTATCATCATGCACTAAACTAAAGTCAAAATGGATTAAAGATCTAAATATTAAAAGAGAAACATTAAATCTCCTGGAATAGAAAGTGAGAGAAAATCTTAAAGACATTGGGGTAGGCAAAAAGTTCAAAGACAAAAGTCAAAATGCATGTTTAACACTTAAAAGAATCAACAAATGGGACCTCCTCCAGCTAAGAAGTTTTTGCACGTCAAAAGAAATTACCAACAAAATTAAAAGACAGCACACAAATTTCAAAAAAATTTTAACTAGTAAGTGTTCAGACAAAGGACTTCTATCTAGAATTTATAAAGAACTAAAACCCATGAGGGTCCCAAAATTCAAAGATTCAATCCAGAAATAGGCATCTGAGATGAACACACACTACTCAGAGAAAGAAATTCAGGAAGCCTATAAATACATGAGGAAATGTTCCACATCACTAGCCACCCATGAAATGCAAATCAAAACACTTAGATACCATCTCACCCCAGAAAGAATGGCTATGATAAAGAAATCAACCAACAACAAATGTTGGAGAGGCTGTGGGGAAAAAGGAACCCTTCTCCACTGCTGGTGGGAATGCAGACTGGTGCAAGCATTATGGAAAGCAGTGTGGAGACTCCTTAAAAAGCTAGAACTGGAAATCCCATTCAATCCAGCTATCCTCTTACTGGAAATTTTTCCAGAAGAATTTAAAACATCATATTATAGTGATATCTGTGCACCTATGTTTACAGCAGCACAATTTGTGATAACCAAATCCTGGAAACAACCAAAATGCCAATCATCTAAAGAATGGTTGAAAGGGGCCCGGCGGGATATCTCAGTGGTCTAAAGCGCCTGCTTGGGAAAGCTTGGGTGGCTTCAGGGACCACGGTTCGATCCCTGGCACCACAGGCTGTGCCAGCCCTGCCCTGGGGGTGGGCTGAGCCGGCCATAAAAATGAGTGAATAAACAAACAAAGGTTCTGAAACAAGAGAAAGAAAGAAAGAAAGAAAGAAAGGAAGAAAGAAAGAAAGATTGAAAAAGATGTGGTATTTTCATAAAATGGAATGTTACTCAGCTATAAGGAATGATAAAGTAGAAGACTTCATATATAAATGGATATATCTTGAATTTATGCTCATAAGTGAAATAAACCAGACTTACATATGCAAATATTGCATAGTCTTCCTAGTGTAGGGACTCAAAAGATAAATAAAGAAATAAATTTTGAGTTGTACCAGAAATCAATCTCAGGACCTTGAATTTTCTGAATCCTCAGCCTCTATAACTTTTTTAGAAGAGTGACTTAAATACAAAATGCATTTGGAAGAGTTAAAAAAATAATGTTTATTGAAAATGTTAATGTTTAATTCAGTGGTTCTCAACCTTTCTAATTCTGTGACCCCACAATATAGTTCCTCATGTTGCAGTGACCCCAATCCAAAAAAATAATTTTGGTGGCTACTTCAAAACTGTAATTTTGCTACAGTTATGATTCGGAATGGCTTTAGGTGACCCCTGTGTTTTGGTCTTTCGACCCCCACCAGGGTCACAACCCATAGGTTGAGAACCGCTGGTTTAATTGTTTGATCAGTCTTACATACCTATGTCTGTTGATCTAAACTCATTTGATGATGAAAATATGTAATGCAACCATTGCTAAATTTTTCTTGTTTTGAAATTCTGTACTATATGTACTCTTACTTGTTACTTGTTTCTGCTATTTTCACTCTTTAAAATAACACTAAATCTATTAAAAAAAAAAAAAAAAAAAGAGTTGGCCTCCCCCTGAGTTGACCTCAGGGTGACGCATAACTCATTCCGCAGTAGCCCCATGTCCTCTTCCATCTGGGAGGTGGTTTTTCCTCCCGATCCCTGAGTTGTCCATTGCTCAAGCAGTGCTGCAGTGTGGATTTCCCACATTTACAGGGTGTGGAGCATACAGTCAGCTAGAAGCACCCACTGATTTCAGAGCAGCTGTCCTCCCTAGGCTAGCACCAACGGGAATCTCAGTGAGATCAGAAATGTAGGAGCCACGAGAGATCTCCTTAATGGAGAAGCTGCTGGGTGTCGGCCAGGGTCTTTGGCAGGAGGTGGGCCTCTCCCATGGGGTGGGTCCCTAACAAGCCTCTGATGGGAGGAGGCCCGTGCAAACTCCTGCGCAGAACAAGAGGATCGTCGCATGAAACAGCTTCTGCTCATTTAGGAGTGGCAAGAAGATGACCCACATCTAGGCGAGGCCTGCCAATCAACAGGAAGAGATGGACTTAGTGCCCCACCTCCACTCACTTAGCCGAGGCCAAAACGACACACTGAATTTCTTCCTGAAATCAGAATCAGACAGCTACTATTTTTTACTGGATTACAGTAGTATCACTAAGGCATCTTCTCATGGGATGCAACATGGAATATTAACATTAGCTTGACAGATGAAAGCTCAAGCCCCTCAGCTGGAGTATGTGAAGCATTCAGATGAAGATTCCAGGCTTCAGGACCAAGATGCATCGAGCAAATCTATCCGAAAGGAGAGCCATCTGAAGAACAATTTACCTGGCTTCAAAGTGCTATGCCACAGTTCAGGGCAGCCACCTGCCACTCACATGGACACGCAGACATAGAGTAGAGCTGCTAGGACAGAGAGGCCTCCCCCTTGACCTATATGACAAGGGTTTCTCAGAGCCAACACTTTGCCCCTTCTGGACTGACCCCCACACACTGGCTCAGCACTGACTCAGAATTAGACTCCGCCAAGGCCAGTCAGGAGACCGAACATCCAAGCTTAGAAAAGCCATCCAGGAGCAGGAATCTTACATTTCGGGACTAAGGATGCCCTGGATGAGAAGGGAGACTCTGTGCCCTTCTGAACACCAGGTCCCTGTAAATACGATAACACCCCAGAACCCTGGTTCTCAGCCATGAGTCTCACTTTGCCTCAGAAGCTCAAGTCCCCAAGGGCTCTTTTGCGACATCTAATCCTCTTTGCTTCATTGGTCTGCATGAGCGCCCTCTAAGGGTCAAAGCCAGCTCCCGCCACAGCAGCTCTTGTTCTCTGTGCAAAGGGACCAAAGCACAGCCCTTGCTCTTCTCTCTTTTTCCTAGGTGTTGCCTGATCCAAGATCCCCGTGGTGCCATTACCTCCGACACTGAAGCTGGATTTGTGGGAAAATATCTCGGATCTGATACAGCCACTGGGAAATTCAACACTGCTATGACACATGACTGGGCACTGTGACTCCACAGCAGCCTTCATCTTCCAGCCTCAGTCTTTTGCCTCCCATGAAGTCTGAGAGACCCTGCTCCCCTGTGCAGGCAACCTATCAGGTCAGAAGCCTCCTCACTCTGCTGCTGGGCAGCCCAAATGCCAACCTGAGGAAGAAGTGTCATATGTACAAGTTTCCAGTTCCACAGAGCTAGGAAACTAAGCCAAATATCAACTTAAAGAAATAGCAATCAAAGTCAACAGATACCAGGGGAGAACAGCTGACCTCCAGGCTACTACCTTCTAGTGGCCCTGACAGACCTGTGAGCTAACTTCAGAGAAAGCCAAGCTGGAGACAAGCTTGTACTATAGAGGAAAGTACAAAGAAGATGTAGTCACTGGAGACAGGAGGTGACAGAGCCAGCAAGTAGAAAGGTTATGGCAGGACTGGCCAGATAGCTCAGCAGACTAAAGTGCCTACTTTGGCAGAGCACAGTGTCCAGGGTTCAATCCCCAGCATGCCATGCTGGGTCCTACCCCTGGGGCATGATGAGACAGCGATTGAGACTAGGCATGCTGGCATGTGCCTGTAATCCCAGTGCTGGGGAGGCTGAATACAGGAGAATCACTATGAGTCCAATCTAAATAGTGAGACCTTGTATCCCCTTTACACACTGTCCCAAGTTCATTAAAAGAAGAGAGAAAGAAAGAAACAGTTGTGTCATCTCTGCCAGCTGAAAGTAGCAAATCCAAGCACCCTATGCACCAGCCTTTTCTAACAAAGGCCTTGGTGGCTCACGCCTGTAATCCCAGCACTCGGGAGGCTGAGGCAGGAGGATTGGTGCAAGTTCGAGACCAGCCTGGGCTACAAAAGTAAGCTCAAGGCCAGCCTCAACTGCATAGCGAGACCCTGTCTCCAAAAGACAAAAAAAAAAAAAAAAAAAAAAGGCCAGGGCCCCATTGTTTGTATGTGGAAAATAACTTAAGTGAAGTCTTGGACCCCAAGTAGAAGAGTACATGAGATCCCATGTTCAAAGGTCTAAAGAAATAGGCCTGAGCGGGACTCACACTTTCCTGGGGAAAGCTGGAGCCAGGACTCAGGTGAGTGTAGAACAAGGATGTGGCCACTGATCATCTTGACCAGAACGGCTGTGGCTGCCCCTTTCGCTCTCAGCTGCTGGTGACTAAGATTGCAGGTAGAAGGTAATAAAAACAAGCCTTGCACTAAGAAAAGCAGCCATGCAGGAGGCCTGGCAGTAAGCAGAAGTGAGGAACCAGAGCACAAGCAGCAACAGGGCCCACATTCTGTCTTACGGTCACCAGCTGGAGACACTCTTCACAAGGGGACAGTCAAGCCCAGCAGCTAAGAAAGATAGGTTATGAAAACCTCTGGGGAGAACCCGTTGGCACTTAATCCCATGAATTAGTCATGAGGGAGGCGAATGGGCATCTTCATGGCCCTCCTTCAGGGCCATTGAAGCAGATAAGACAGAAACAGGAAGATTTCTACAAGCACATTTATGCTGCTGTGCAGGCCAAAACCGAGATCATGGATTGATATACAACCTGGCCACTCTGGGAAAATGCATGTGGCTAGCACGTATGTGCAAGCATCCTGCCACAGAGCTATGCCAAGAGCTTAAGGTGTCACGTGTACAGAGTAGACATAGGGCCAGATGTGGGTGGAGCCTGCCATGGGGGGGTGTTTGCATCATTTTCTTTTCATGCTGATAGTTCATATTCATTACTGAAAAGCCTGTGACCGCCAGTGAATTCTTGAAATATCCATGTTTGTCATATGATAAAGATGTTTCCAGTATAGGAACAGTCTCATCTGTTATTCTTGGGACAGTGATCATTGTCACTAGAAAAAGATCTTTGGATGACATCACAAGGATGCATAGAAAGAAAGTTCCATGTGACTGGAAGAAAGACAGGGGACTGACAGTCTCCTGCTTATGCAAAGGTAAAGCCCACAATGCTAGAACAGGCCCAGGGCAAGAACCTGCCAGCCCCAGGGACTCAGCCAAGGAGCGCAAAGAAACTGACTTGATATTGTCAGGGAGCCCTTTCCAGTCTGGACTAAGAACAGTCACACCAACCTAACCAAGAAGTAACAGGTCAATTATAAGGGTCTGTACACAAAGGCCCCAAACCAGCCTGATGACCCAGAGTTCCTTGAGACAGAATTTGAGAAAAGCAAGACAAAAGCAGCTTAAGTGGACCCAATGCACAGGGAAGCAGAGGAGTGTGGGCTTCAGGGACCCCCAGCATGCAGACAGCAGACAGGAACGTAGGCAAAGGACAGTCCTCCACACAGGGAGAGCAGGGCAGTGCCTCTCAGCCAGTGTACATCAGGGTGGGGAGGCAGGAAGGAGTCTCTCACTGTGACATGCGCTCCCGTCAAGCTCACCGTGTTAGGCCAACAGCTCCCAGCTGCAGAACTGTGCGCACGCTGGCCGACCTCAGCCTAAGGTTTTGGGTGTCAGAGGGGAGAGTAGGGAGGTGGTACTTTCCGCAGCTGGCCTGTTCTTTAGGTTCCCACATTCTAGTCATACAAAGGAGGGCAGTTCCTCAATAGTCATGAGAGTCTGAGTTGAGAAATCGATACCTCTGGATCTGGAAAGAAGTCACAGTTACAGTGAGAGGAGGAGCTGAGAGCAACTGTAAACAGCATGACTCCAGGACAAACTGATACAGGATTTCATAGAGTATTGGGTCCCAAAAGCAGAGCACACAGGGTCAGGAAGAGGACAGCTAGGAACATGCCAACCTGATCAAGCTGATCTGAGCTAAGCAAAGCTGAGCAGAGACAAGGCTTTGCATGACAGTCAAGGGCAAGCCTGGGATAGGCGGCTCAGGCCAGGCCGAAGTGAAGGCACCGAGAACCACAACCCCAGTGGCTCATGGGACTTCCCCCAGACCAATCATACTATAGGACACAAAGCCAGTCTCAATCGCAAACAAGTCAGATTTTCTGTATCTCATCAAGACCACACCTCCACACAATGAAGGCTCAATATGGCAAACCCACAGAGGACATGGCGCTCAGTGGGGCCTGTCCATTTCTACTCTCACCACCCCTTCTCAGTGTGGTGCTTGACATTCTAACCGGAGTGATTAATCAAGAGAAATAAAATGGACAGAAATAGACGTCAAGGGAAGTTGAGATAGCTCAGTGCACTAAGCACCTGCTTGGGCAAGCTCAGGGGCCTGGGTTCAGTCCCCCATACCACATGCCATGCCGGCCCCAGCCCCAGGTGCACTGAGCCAGGCACCAAGTCCAGGTGCACTGGCTCATACCTGTAATGCTAATGCTGGCAAGGCTGGAAATAGGAGGATCACTACGAGTCCAAGCCACGTAGTGAGACCCTGTACCAAACACATAAAAAAAAAAATTTAATTAAAAAAAAAAAGTCAAATTACCCATATGTTTAGGCACTCCAATCATATACTTACACACCTTAAAGATGCTACCAAAAGACTTCTAGATCTGGTAAGTTCGACAAAGTGCCAGGATGCCAAACTCAACATGAAAAATACCTTTTCAAAAAAATACCAGTAATGATTTAGCTGAGAAAGAAATCACAATTCCATTCACAATAAATTTTTAAAACCTAAGACTCAACCTAAGCAAGGAGGCGAGATATTGCTAGAATGAAAATTACTGAGCTCTGAAGAAGAAGGAATCAAAGCAGGCAGTGCAAGATGGCCAGATCTCCCGTGCTCACGGGTCGGCAAGCATTGTTAAAGTGGCCATACTGATACAAACGCGACATACCTGACTCTCTCCTTTGTCCTGTGCCAGCCAGAGGGGAGAGTGATTTAAACAGCGGCTGCCTCTCCCCTCCACTGCATCCCCACACAGAAAGAACTGGGCCAGCTCTGTCAGCCGTGGTGGCCCCACCCCTACCCCCACCCCCCACCCCCGCACCCTGCAGACAGGGCCCCCACCTCCTGAAGTGGGGATGGGGAACCACCCTAACGTGGCTAAGATCAGGGAGAGAGGCCTGTATATTCATTATTAACGTTCCCAATCTCTCCTAGCCCCAGTGAACTGTAATGAACACTGCTAACCCTTGGGAAGATGCCCCGATTTCAGTTCCAAATTTCAGAATCATCTGACTGCTGTCAAACAGTTTATGTCACTCTGCCCTCTCACTGACTGGCTGCCATGACAGCTGTCCTAGAGCCCCCACACCTACTTGAACTAATCACCAGCCTACGCTTGTACCAAGGAGTAGGTCCAAATCTGAAGCAATTACGGGCCTACACTTGGACCAATAACAGGCGTTCCACTGCTACCTCAGCAGCATTCCCTTTGCATTCTCAGGTTCGCCTAGGAACATCCACCCCGTGTTAGCACGCAGGTCCTGTTAAAGACCTGGCCTGCTTGTGATGCACTTCGCAGAGCGTTTTAGCTCCAAAGCTCAGGTGAATCTACTCAGGACTTTTAGCCTGAATGGTGTAGACAGAATACCACTGTAAAAGGAAAAAGCAACAAACCCTAGGGGTTGTTAGCCCTAAAAAGCTCCAGAGACCAGTGTCTGGCAGAGTCCCCTGATGATGTCTGCCACAAGCCAGTGTTGATCAGCCACGGGCAGTAGTGGCAGAGACCAGAACCCAGCAGGGCTGACTGATGGCATCTTGCACAAGGCAGCATGGAACAGCGGAAGCTGGCAATGGCAAACCATTAACTGGAGTCCATTGGTAGCACCAAGGCTGACTCTGCCAACTCATGATTTGCATCTGAATAGGCCAAAGAGCTCTTAACTGACTGGCAGCACTACCAGAAACAATCAATGCAATCAGCAAAATACCAATGGTGTTCTCTACAGGATTAGGGGAAAAAAATCCTAAAATTCAAAAGGAGTTAAGAAAATACCCACAAGAGCCAAAGCAATCCTGAACAAAAAGAACAAGGCTGGAAGCATCGCATACCTCATTTCAAATTATACTGCAGAGCCATAGTAACAGAAACAGCATTGTAGAGACAAAAAAAACAAGTGCTTAGACCGGCAGAATAGAATAGAGGACACAGAAATAAACCAGAGCTCCAGCCATCCGGTTCTTTACAGAGGAGCCAAAACCGCGCATCCCTCCTTGCCATAAGGTGCTGGATGAACTGGTTATCCACACATAGAAGCTTGAAACCAGATCCCCATCTCTCATATTATGCAAAAAATCAACTTAAAATGGATCAAATGCCTCAACACAAGTCATGAAACTGAAGCTTCTAGAAGAAAAAAATCATAGGGAAAACATTTCACCACGCAGGAATAGGCTACCACTTCCTGAACAGAACTCCAATAGCTCAGAACACAGCAAGAATTCAGAGAAAGCCCTGGGGGGGCAGGAGTGGGGAGCACCCCCAAGATGACATTTTTTTATCCTTGTCCTAAATGCCAGTCCATAAAAACAAATCCACAAAAATTTAAAAAAAAAATTAGACAAGAGGAAGGGAATACTGGGGAGGTTAAAGGAGGTCTAATGGAAGGAAAGAGGAGACAGATGTGATAGAAATGTCCTATGCATGTATGAAAACGCCACAGTGAAGCCCAGTGTTTTCAGGCTGGCCAAGTAGCTCAGCAGATTAAAGTGCCTGCAAGCAGGCACAGGGGCCAGGGGTACCATCCCTGGGCCTGCCACGTACCACCCTCCCCACCCCACCCCCAGCATGCTGAGACAGCAAATGAGACTGAGTGTGGTGGTGCACACCTGTAATCCCAGCTCTTGGGAGGCTGTAAACAGGCAGATCACTATGAGTTCAATCAAAACACAAAAATACACAAAAAAGAAAGAAAGACAGACAAAAGAAAGAATGAAGAAAGAAGCCTACTGTTTTGGAAAAAAAAAATGAATATGTACCAGTAAATAAATATTTTTTTAAGAGAACACCTCGACCTGTCTGGGACTATTTGGGTGAAGATGGTAGAGAAAAAAATAGAAGTATGCGTGCTGCCCAGAAGTGCCAGATATCTACGGACAAGAGTGGTGGGATGGACCCCAGAATCAGGAGAGAGGAAACTGAGCTCTGCTTAGAAGTCATGACATCCCAGAAAGAGGCACTGTCAGCATGCCACACAAAGCAGGGCCACAGGAAGCGTCAGTGACAAAGGGAGAGAAAGAACAATAAATTGGGAGCAAAGGGAGATATTTAAAACCATATGAAGCATCCAGTTACATACAAAGCCAGCCACCATGAGCCACAAACCCAGGAGCACAATGCCACACACAGTAATTCAATGTTAAGCTCTTAGCAGTAGGGGCAGTGCTTAGCTCTGAACTCCAGCTCAGTCTGCACGTGACTCTTCTGAAACAAGCCTTCCTCATCTGGATGCTAGGGGAGAAGGAACAGATGCCCCAAAATACCAGTCCTCAAGCTGTGTTAAAGAAGAGCATTCCTTTGTCACACTCCCTGTCACAGGGTTACCCTAAATAAGGCTGACTCAGAACCAGCTCCCATGGCCTTAGAGGGTGAATAGAGTCAGTCATCTCTCTTTATGTGGCTACTAAGTGTCCCCAGCTAGACAGCTTAGATCCCCCTTGAGATCCATGAATGAGTGGCTCACCGGAAAGAAGTAAGACACCTGCTTTCTTCCCACCTAATCCCTTGGAAAGATGACTTAGGGAAAATCCCAGAATTCCTCGTTCCAAGCACAAGCGACTTAACTCCCCAGAATCCTGATAATTCCCTCCTTCCTAGTGTCCTGCAGCTTTGCCTTTGTCCTGAGAAGTGGTAACTGCAGGAAACAAGCTTAGCACTAGCTCGTCCCTAGAGAAATTCTCTAATCTCTCTGGGAATCCTGGCAAGTGGCAGCCACCATGGCTTAGTCTTCTTGGGATCTTCCAAATGCAAACCCAGGCTCCAATCTAAATGCCTAGTGAAAAGGTTATCTACAAGAAGGTCTGAGGCTGAGAACACCAAGGCTCTACAGCCAAGCAGACCCTCAACTCTGCCGGAGATGCCTTCGATACACCACACACCAGTGTCTTGGTTATATGGCTTGTCCTTCCTGGGTCAGATGACAAGGTACAGAATGACCACAGACCAGAGGTAAGCTGAGACTGGCCAGTCAACAGAGCCTTAACATGGCACTTTCTAGACAAGCAGTAACCTACAATGCATTGCTCTACTTATGACTCAATTCTAGGTTAGAGTTAGACTCAGCAGTCCTTTGGGCTTTAAATTGAAGGACATTGTTGTGTCATAAATCATCCCCATAAAAACCTTATTTTTAAGTCTTAACCAATTGTACCTGACAATATGACTTTATTTGAAGGTCTTTACAGAGGTAATGAAGTTAAAGTGAGGTCATTAGACTGACGTAATGTGATTCATGTCTCAAGAGGAAGCACTTGAACATAGACACGTGGAGAATACCCCATGGAGATGGAGACGGATGAGGTGATGCGTCCCCAGCTAGTCAGAGGACCAGCAGAGCAGCCAAATGTGGGCAATAGGAATCGGGTAGGTTCTTCCTCTCAGCCCAGTAACCCTGCCTACAACCCGATCTCATGCTTCTGTCTTCTGGACCTGAGGAACAGATCTGTGAGAGCCACCTAGTTTATGGCACTTTGTGGCAGCAATCAGAGCATGCAAGAAGGAAAGGACCCCAAAGGGAGGAAATTCCTGTTATGCTCATTGAGTAAGGAGGAGCAAATAAAAGCTCTGTGATGCCTAGCCCCAGCAAAGTACTGGCAAGACTACTGGTACAGAAAGATGGCAAAGCCAGACCTGAACCTGAATCATTTCTGGCAGACCGGATGTTAGAAATCTATTCTGTGAGAAATTAAGTGTGGCCTAGCTCCCAAGAAGGACCCTCAAAGATCATGTTCAGAGATCAATGAGGTGGGTCTTATTAGGACCTCAGGATTTTTGTGGAGACAGAGTAAACGGATCCCATGGCCAGCCACATAAAGATCAGAGTACAAGCTCCAACTTTCTTGCCACTGCTGGCCATAGCTGCTGGGGCTCTTTTCCCTAGGAATCCAGGAGTGGAGATTCCACACAGGAGAAAGAACACATCTTCAGAGACCAGGAAAGAATCTTGCATATACAACTTTCAGACAACAGAGGGAAGAACAGGAAGAAGACCATGAAGCGCAAGGACACTCAGAACTGCCCACTATGGCTTCTAGCAACTGCAAAGTGAGATCCTAGGAGTGAGAAGACAATTTTTCTGGTCTCGGAAAGACTTGGGCCCAAGCTTTGCATATGGGCCTTAGACCCAGGATAGATGACAGATCCTAGCACGACCCATTCCATCACTCCACAGATCACTGGTGTCAGAGCAAGAGGCACCCTGTATGAGCTTCAAACTCAAGTGTCTCCTCTCAGAACTACTCTAAGCCTTCTACTTACAGACATCTAGGCCACACCTACCACAAGGACCAGGCATGCAGCCTCCGCATAACCAACCCAAGGATACCTAAGAGCCGTGCCTACAGTGAGGACCAGAGCTCTTTTCTCAGGATCAACCTGAGAAGATGCCGCTAGGACTGCGAAACAAGTGGGGCCTCTGTGAGGAACAGGAAGGGCTAGAGGTGTGACGTGAGCAAGATGATGGAGTAAGAGGTATCAAGCTCCACTCTTCCCCACAGAAAGGTCGGCTAGCTGCTCTCCACAAACTACAAAATTCTTGAACACTGATACCTGGAAACAAAGCCCACAAACACGCTAAATAGGACATAAAGGATCACTCATCATAATCAAGGGGGACTCATGCCAATGGCACAAGGAAGATTCAAAGTACTTTAATCTGTGAGATACATCTCATTAAATGAACAAAGGACAAAACCCTATGACCAGGGGCCCGGCAGGATGGCTCAGTGGTCTAAAGTGCCTGCTTAGGAAAGCTTAGGCGGCTGCAGGGACTGCGGTTCGATCCCCGGCACCACATGCTGCGCCAGCCTGCCCTCAGGGCAGGCTGAGCCAGCCACAAAAATAAATAAATAAATAAACAAAGTTCTGAAACAAGAAAAAAATAAAATAAAATAAAAAATTCTTTAAAAAAATAAAATAAACTTAAAAAAAAAAAAAACCTATGTTTTCTATATTGACCAAATTTGGCATGTATGACAAAAACACAAATTAGATATAGAGGAATTAACTCTAGTAGAGTAAGGTTCAACTTAGTAGAATAAAGGTCTACATGTGGCAACCCCTACATCATCATCTTACTGAACAGGAAAAACTGAGGAGTCCTTAAAGTCCTGGAAAAAGACAAGGTTGCTCACTTTCCCCACTTCTAGTTCACATTGTACTAGAGGCCCTTGCCAGGCCAAGTAGGTTGGACAGAAAGAAAAACAAAACAAAACACCCTAAGAATGAAAGGAAAGAATTGCCACCATTTGCCATTTTCATGATGCCATACATAGAAAACTAAACAAACCACTGGGAGAAAAATCTTCGAATTCAGCAAAGTTTCAGGTACCAAATTTACATTAAAAATCAGTAGTATTTATATATACTACTGGGGGGGGGATCTCATTCATACTATGAAAAAACTTAGGAATAAATTTTAGCAAAGAAAATAAAAGATCTACACTGCAAACCTAAGAGCAGACTAGAAGGGGTCCATACAAGATTGAAGTCAAAAGTCACAAATGAAAAGAGATTCTATGTTCATGGATAAGGATGCTGTTAAAATGTCTATGCTACCCAGAGTGGCCTTCAGATTCAATTGAATCTATATCAAGAAACAAGTGACGTTCTTCACAGGAATAGAAATCTTAAGAGTTGTATGGAACCACAAAAGACTGAATGGCCAGAGAATTTTTGAACAAAAAGTACAAAGCCAAAAGTGTAATACTTGACCTCAAAAATACACTATAAAGATTATAACTCAAAATGCATGGTATTGGCTTTAAAAAGAGAGAGAGAGAGAGAAACCTATGGAATACAGTACAGAACTAAACCCATACACATACATCCAACTTCCAAAGGTCCCAAGAACACAGTGGAAAAGAGGTAGTTTCCATCTCGAATTCACACCAGCAGAGCACCCTCCTCTCTGCTCTGGGGGCTCAGGTGGCTCTCCTGTAGCCTCTGCTGTTGTGTGACCCTCAGGTACTACAAGATTCCTAAGGACGATGCCGGACACCTAAGAAGCCAGCAAACTAAACTGCTGCCATTCAAGAATGTGGCCCTAAAGGAGAAGGAATGCCTGGACCCTGCTTACACAATTTTTTTTAAATTTTTTATTTTATTTATTATTTTTATTCTTGTTTCAGAACCTTTGTTTATTGACTCATTTTTATGGCCAGCTCAGCCCGCCCTGAGGGCAGGGCTAGCGCAGCATGTGGTGCCGGGGATTGAACCACGGTCCCTGAAGCCGCCCAAGCTTCCCCAAGCAGGCGCTTTAGACCACTGAGCCATCCCACCGGGCCTGCTTACACAATTTCTTAAAGATATGATGTCAGAGAATCTTGCTTGAAAAAGAAACCTGGAGGAGGAGGTGGCTTGTTCTCAGCAGCTTCAAGAATCAGAGACCTAAAGTCCTTCCAGTCTAAAATAGAAAGCTTGGGGCAAACTACAAGGCCAGAATACCTGCACAGGATGATGGCAACAACTTCAAGAGTATCTCAGCAATTCTCAAGGGAAGATAGTCATGACCAGCCACCTGGTGGTTTAAGTCTTGCACAGAAAGAAATATCTTTAGATCTGTAGAATCAAGCCTCAGCCAGTGGAAACTTACTGGACAGCCAATCCCATAAGCAAACCCCACAAAAGCTTACTGCTTTATTTGTTCTTAGAGCAGCCTGGTCCCCTCTTTCTTGATTATTAGCAGCCTTCTACTGAAGCTCCTCTCATCCCCTTTACAGACTTGCCTATGTCTCCTGGCATGGTGGTGCATGCTTGTAATCTCGGCACTCAGAAGGCTGGGGCAGGAGGGTCGCCACAAGTTTGAGGCCAGTCTCGGGTAAAGAGTAAGATCAAGACTAGTCTGAAGTACACAGCAAGACTCTGTCAGAGAGAGAGACAGAGACAGAGAGAGACAGAGAGATAGAGAGATGGAGAGAGAGAGAAAGAGACAGAGAGACATCCGTACCTGTGTACATAGTTGGGGGGGGAGGAAGTTTCTTTAACACGGTACTGGGAAAACTAGATATCCACTCATAGAAAGATGAGGCAGGCTCTATGGCTCTCATGCTATGTCAAAAAATATCAGAAGATTTCATTGTAAGACTTAAAGGTCCAAAACAACAAAGCTACTGCAGGTTAAGTACCCCTTATCTAGAAGGCTTAGGACAAGAAAGGTTTTACATGTCAGATTCTGGAATACTTGCATATGTAATGAGACATCCAAGGGACAAGATATGTCTAAACATGGAATTCTTGTTTCAGAGGCCAGGGAGATAGCTCCATGGCACAAGTGCCTGCCTGGCAAGTGCAAGGTTGTGGGTTTGAACCCTGGTCCTACAAAATAAATAAATAAATTTTTTTAAAAAAAATTCTTGTTTCAGATACACATTATACACATGGTCTGAAGGAAATTTTATGGCTTTTCAGTGTTCAAGATTGTGTCTGTCATTTGTCACATAAGAACAAATATAGAATTTTTGACCCTATGACACTGTCTGTAATTAAGGTCTTGGGTTTAGATATTTTGGGTTTTTAGGTTACAGGTGGTCAACCTATAAAACACAGGGAAATGCTGGGATATGAGAACCAGAAAAGCATGGCCAAGGAAACAAATGAGAACCTGTAAAATGGGAAAGAACATCTGAAGAGACGCCTCAACAAGAACTTAATATCTAGAATATAGAAGAAATTCAACTTGATGAGAAAATAACCCAGCTGAAAATGCACAAAAGACCTAAATACACATTTCTCAAATGACATGCCAATGGCCAACAAATAGATGAAAAAGATTCAACTCATCCAAGCTATGCAAGTCACAGCTATGTTGCAATAAACTTGCTGACTAGTATTTAAAGATACTTTAGAAAGTTACAGATGGCATGGATGTAAAGAAAGGAGAACTTTTATATCCTGTTGGTAGGAATAGAAGTTCAGCCAATATGGAAGAGCAGTGTTGAGCCTCTCGGAGTTAACAGAACTGCCAGAAACCCAGCAGTCCCAGCACGGGGTATGCAGCCACAGGAAACCAAATCAGCATGTCGGTCAACTGCCCTCTCATGCTCACTGCAGAACTGGCCGCAGCAGGCAGCTCTTGGACTCTATCCTCAGAGTCCATCCCTGGATGGCCAGATAAAGAAAACGTATACATACATAGTGG
>PVJA010034786.1:0-22283 GCA_004027025.1 Myocastor coypus | reverse complement strand
TACCAAAGGACAGCCTATAGAATTTGCATAACTGCTTTAGGGAATGCAGACTAGAGACCACTACTTCTATCACCATTTACCTAACATCAGGTTAATACAAATGCTAATTGAAAACATTCCAAGCAGGGGAGGAGACAACCAGTAACATCCCAGGCAAGGGAAGAGACAACAATCAAGGAGCCATTAGAATAAACAGGTTGGGGCTGGGGAGATAGCTCCACGGCACAAGTGCTTGCCTGGCAAGTGCAAGGTTGTGAGTTTGAACCTCAGTGCTGCACAAACAAAGATTTATAGGAGGCTTTGGGAGGACAATTAGATACAAACCATAACATCCTCGTTTAGAATAAACAGGTTATCTGCTTCCTTGAATCCAGGTTTCAGGAATCCCCAAGTAACCCCCTATAGCTGTCCTTGGGCTTTATTGTTCTCTACTTAAGATTATCTCTACAGTAAGATATACAAGCTTAAATATCACATGGTTTCTCTTATCTATAAAATCCAAAATACAAATAAATGAAAGAGCAAAAGAAAACATAACTGGAAACAGAGAATGAGCTCTTTTGCAAAAGGGATAGTGACCAAGAGATAGCGGAGGGGGAAGGGGATGGAAAAAGAGTATGTGTTACATGCATGTATCATTTCCCCGTGATGAATATAATAAAAATTAAAATGAAAAATTGTTACAATGACAAAAAAAAACCCCTATAAAATGTGGACCTTAAAGTAACAAAGTCCAACATAATAATACGTAACTGGATTTAATTTATTTCATTACTTTTCTTATGGGAAAAAATAGGAGATTTATGAAATCTACCCAAGAGATTAACCAAACATCCAATGTTCCATCAATGATGCATATCAGAGAGATCTATGACTCTCATTTGGTGATGATAAAAATAAAAGTTTATAACTTAAAGCTTTATTGCTAGTCAAAAGGGCAAAATCCTGTGTTTGAACTAAGAAAACTGAAATCCAATCTAGAGAAGCAATGTGAATTGTTTCTGGATTCAAAATAATACTAAATTATAATATCTGGCAAGTGAAAGCATTCATTCTTTTCCACAGAAATGGTATCTGGGAGCCTTGAAACTCAGACCTTCTTGCCTACTCCAGAATCTCAAATTTGTCTTTCATGAGGCCACTTGCAGTGGTGTTTCAACTTCAGCTTGTAAAACTGGCTGCCCAAGATGTGAAATGTGAGGACATATGTAGTTCACCCAGCTCTTTCTTATTTTCAGCAATAATCTCTAATTTTCTCAGGCTGGCTACAATCTTTTAAGCTTTCTGGCTCATGCTACAGTGTATCTGGGTGTTATGGTTTATACCTAAAACATCCTCCAAAAGTTTCATGCACTTTGGAGGGACTGGATGATAAGATGCTGTGTTTATGAGGGTCTTCATGTACTGAATTCAGTAGCTAAACCTGTTGTCAAGAGGTGGGGTTGGGTTGAAGGAAGGATCCTGAGGCTGCGGCCAAGAAGGTTATATTCTTGTCCCTGTCTCCTCTTTTTTGCTGTTTCCCAGTTGCCATGGCTATACACCTTTCCTTCATCATGCCATTTTGGCTTTGGAGCCCACCAACCATGAATGGAAAGCATGAGCCAAAATAAATCTCTCTTCCTTTAAATTGTAGGTGTTGGGTTATTTTATTCCAGCAATCTAAAAGTGACTCTAGGCTAAGATTAATGGCATTCACCACTGTGCCTAAGTAAGAGAAATTTTTCATGCTGTTCAATGAACAATTATATAGTCATTCTTTAAGTTTTGCTGTATACTTGCTTTTGAGGGAGTTTGGAGGTTTGGCCCAATTTTCACTTCACATATGTCTGTATGTAGAAGGGCTCAGTCTTTTCTCACTAATTTATTAATATTATAATACAACCAATCAAAATTAAAGTACTACCTTACTGAAAATTCAAGGTTAACCTCAGCTACACAGTGAGTTCAAGGCCCTGTCTCCTAGATATAGACACAACAAAACTCGACTCATATATCAATCAAAACATGGGCCTAGCTCAAGACTGGAGATACTTGTCTACCACTAGCAGAATGGACAAAAGAAGCACAATACATTCACCCAGTAGACTTTCACATAGAAATAAGAACAAGCCCCAAAAAGCCAGACACCAAAGAATCTACTCTGTATGCTTCTACTTGCATAAAACTCAACAACATGTGCAACTGGTTTTTAATGTCAGCACAGGATAGTAATATCCTGCTACAATTTGTTCCTGGAATGTCCTGAGCATTAGGGGCTTGGTTTCTAGCCATGGCACTCCTGGGAGGTGATGTGGTTAGCAGGTGGCACCTGGCAGAAGGAAGTCAGGTCACAATTGAGAAAGGGATATTGTGATCCTGACCCCAAGAGTCAAAAAGAAGAACCTTTCTTTCTTTTTATGTGATTATCCCAGGTATTTTGTCACAGTGACAAAAATCTGACTTAACACATTTACCTTAGGAAGGGAGCAGCTAAGGGTACAGGTGTGTGTTAGTCAGCGCTTACTATAGTCAGATGTAGAAGAGCATAAAACACCTGCAGTGAAAGGGAAACTGAAGGATCCAGTTGAGGGTCTGGAGCCATGGTAATGCCCTGTGCAAGCGTGTATCAGGAGGATGAAAGGTCTGCCCCAAAAGCCCCAAGGGCCAGTGCTGCCAGCTGAAGTGTGTGTGCCAAAGGCTGAAGGATCTGAGCCTGAAGGCTGAGGGATCTGCACTGGAAGGCAGGAAACAATGTTCAAGGTGAAGATGAGGACCAAAGCTCTCCAAAGGAAAACCAAAAAAGCTGAAGATCTTTAGAGGAAAAGCTGCCAAGCTGCTCCAAAGAAAAACAGTTCCATGGAAGCTCCTTCAAGGAAGATCACGCCTATAATCCCAGCACTCGGGAGGCTGAGGCAGGAGGATCGATGCGAGTTCGAGACCAGCTTGGGCTACAAAAGTGAGCTCAAGGCCAGCCTCAACTGCATAGCGAGACCCTGTCTCAAAAAGACAAAAAAAAAAAGGAAGATCAGCTGAAATCCTTGTCTCCAGTATATATATATATCCTACTGCATAGATCTCGCTGCATAGATCAGACTTGTAGTGATCCTCCAGTTTTCAGCCTCCCAAGTTCTGGGATTACAGGCTTGCACCACCATGCCCAGTCTCAATCACCATCTCATCATGACTTGGGGGCATGACAGGGATCAAACCCGATCCCTGTGCTCTGTCCAAGCAGCTGCTTTTGTTTGCTGAGCTATCTGGCCAGCCCCCGAATCTTTTTACACCATTCTAACAAATCCTCTTTAAGGTGGTCTTCTACACCAAGAACTATGCTGACTAAATTCAGCTGGATGTTTCCACTCACATTAACAATTGGTCAATATACCACTACGGAGGGAGTTACTTGGTGTATTACTAGTGTTGCTGTCTTGTAGAGGGGTGCAGGCTGCTGGAGTGTGTTCACCCTGAAAATTCCCAGAGTTCTGCATGTATAATCTGTATACTTTTCTATTTGGATAAGCAAATTGATGTATTGTTATAACTTATGTTGATAAAAATCACCCTATAAAAACACTAGCAAGGTGGGAAAAGCAAACTTTGGTACTGTCATATGAATGAAACAATGCCTATTGCTTAAAATTAGAGAAATAAAGATAAACAAATTAGAAGACTAACTTTAGAAGGGCCAATTTAAAATAAATTTCTGATAAAGTGAATTGAGCAATGGCCCCAGGAAGAATCAAAAATTCAAGAATGTATCTCATGCCCACCCTAAGTAGCCCTGATCGACCAACAAAACAACTGATGGGTGCACAGTAGCCTTGACCAACTGGCGGGCACACCGGTAGGAATTTTCAGCCTGTGCCTCCCCACCCCCACACTTCCACCAGAACTCAGCCCCTGCTCACAGCAGCTCCAACCAACAGACTGACTGATGGGTGTACAGGAACCACTTCTCCACCTGCAGCCCTCTATACTTCCACCAGAACTCAGCCCCCACCCTCAGCAGCGCTAACTGACCAACAGAATGACCGGTGGGTGCGCAGCAGCCCCGACCAATTGGCGGACACACAGGTTGGACCTCTCAGGCTGCAGCACCCTGCACTTCCATGGGAACTCAGCCCCTGTGCACAGCAAACCCGACCAAGGAACAGACAGATCAGGGATGCACAGGTAGGACCTCTTGGCCTACATCCCTGCACCAACACTGGAACTCTGCCCCCACTCTCAATTCGTGACTGGTAAGTACATAGGCAGGAACACTAGGCCAGCACCCTCCCTCCATCAGAGCTTCTTCAACTAGAATCCTAATCTGGCATCTGCTGTGCAGCAAAATTCACTGCAGAGAGGCTAAGGGTCAGACCCTACCAGCTAACCAAGAAGCTGAGCATCTTGCCAGAGGAGCACAGCAGGCATTCATCCAAAACCTGCAGCAGGAAGAAGCAGAGCACAGCAGCCAGACCCAGACAGGAAAATCTGGACAAGATCAAAATTGCTAGATATGGACCCAATTTTCAGTAGGCACTAATGGCATAACTTCACCGAAGTTCTGCATAAAAGGTCAGAGATCACTGCTATACAGAATGAAACAGACAAGGAGCAAACAAACAAGGAGCAAAAAGCTCCTGAGCCCACCTGCAACAAATACAGGATACACTACTATAGAAGAAAGTGGAAATCATGCAGGCAAAAATCTCTGAATTAGTAGCATCTGAAGTAAACAAACAAATGCAGAAATATATAGAGAAACTTGGATTGGAGAAACTCTGAAGTAAAAAAAAGAACTCTTTGAATTACTAGAGTCTGAAGTTAAAAACAGCTGCAGAAAAGTATAGAGGGAATCAGATCAGAAATAACTTCTAAAGTAAAAAAAAAAAAAGACATCTCTAAATTAATAGCCTCTGAAGTAAAGGAATAACTGAAGAAAGGTAAAGAGGAAATGACAGCAGAAACATCTTTTTATTTATTTATTTATTTATTTATTTTTTTCTTGTTTCAGAACCTTTATTTGTTTATTTACTCATTTTTATGGCCGGCTCAGCCCGCCCCGAGGGCAGGGCTGGAGCAGCATGTGGTGCCAGAGATCGAACCGTGGTCCCAGAAGTCGCCCAAGCTTTCCCAAGCAGGCGCTTTAGACCACTGAGTCATCCCGCCGGGCCCCAAGAGCAGAAACAACTTCTGAAGTAGAAAAACAAAGGATAACTATAATGAAAGACTTAATAAATGCCTCTAAAGAAGACATTGGTAAAAAAATTTGAGGACATTAAAAAAATGATGAAATCCTTGGATGAGCAATATAAGAATGAAATAGATCACATGAAACAGGTTAAAAGGGATATAAAAGAAAATAACATCTCAATCACAAGCAGGCAACACTGTATGAATGAAAGTGAAAATGGAATTTCAGATCTTGAAGACACAGCTGTACCTAGTAAAAAGGTAAGAAAGGATCTCTCAAAAACAACTAGGATGCAGGAAAAAATAATTTAACATCTGCAAGATGATGCAAAAATGAACAGTGTGAGATTGATAGGAATCAAAGAGAAAGCAGGAGTCAATACAAATGATATAAAAAGAATATAGGCAAAAGTAATAGCAGATAACTTACCAAATATGAGAAAACAATCAGACATTCAGTAATTGAAGCATACAGAACTCCAAATAACATCAAGCCAACCAGACATATATAGTCAAGACCCCAGAAATCAAGCAGAAGAATAATATAGTAAAAGCCACTAGAGAAAAGAAACAGACCACATTTAAAGGAAAATCCATCAAAATGATAGCAGATTTCTGTTCAAAACCATGAAGTCAAGAAGAGCATGGAGCAGAGTGTTTCAAGTCCTCCATGAAAACAAATTACAGCCCACACTGCTATACCCCGCAAAACTCGCTTTCAAGTATGAGGGAGAAATGAAATACTTCCATGACAAAGAACAACTAAAGAATGATGATAAAGCCAACCATACACAGACTACTAAAAAATATCTTAGAAGGAGACCAAAATGACCTGATCTCTACAAATGATACAAGAAAGAACACACCAAACTGGACAACCAATTTAACAGGAGAAAAAGGAGTAAACAGTAGTAAGTAAAAGACATGTCAGTCATAGCTTAAAACATTTCAATAATAACCATCAATGTAAATGGACTCAATTCTCCAATTAAAAGAAATAGCCTGGTGGAGTGGATAAGGACACAAAATCCAACAATATGCTGTATACAACAAACACACTTAACTCATTAAGAAATTCATAGGCTAAAAGTTAAATGATGGAAAACAGTACTACATGCCCAGCACCTCAAAGAAAAGTAAGGGTAGCAATCCTGTTTGCAGACAGTCTAAACTTCAACATTGCCCAAACAAAAAAAGAAGGTCACTACGTACTGGCTAGGGGAAAAATTCATGATGAAGAGGTAACACTCATAAATATATATGCACCCAACATGGAAGCAACAAGTTATGTAAGACAATTCTTAATGGACATTAAAAAAATTCTACTATCCAATACCACAATCTCAACAGGAGAACTCAACACACATTTATCCCAAAAGGATAGGTCAAGCAGATAAAAACTGGCAAAGAAGTAGCAGAACTAAATCATACCTTGGAATGACTGGACTTAGTAGGCATCCACAGAGTGTTCTACCTAACCAATTCAGAATACACTTTTTTTTCAGCTGCACACAATTTCCAAAATAGGCCACATACTATCACATAGGTAATGCTTAAGTATATTCAAGAAAACAGAAATTATTCTATGCATATTATCTGACCACAGTGCAATGAAGTTGGAAATAAATGACAAAAGAAATCTCAAGAACACCAGAAATACATGGAAATTAACACCTTTCTCCCCAACCAGTGGGTTACAAATGAAATTAAACAATATTTATAATTTAATGAAAATTCAAACACAACCTACCAGAATTTATGGGATGCAATGAAAGCAGTTCTTAGAGGGAAACTTATAGCCCTGAACTCACATATTAAGAAGACAGAGTGAGAACAAATAAATACACTCATGCAGCACCTAAACCAACTAGAAAAGGAAGTGCAAATGAAACGCAAAGCACAAAGACGAGAGGAAATTATAAAAAATTAGAGCAGAAATTAATTCAATCAAGACAAAGAAAACAATGCAAAGAATTAATGAATAAAAAGTTGGTTCTTTGAAGAATAAATAAAACTGATAAGCCTCTAGCTAACCTCATCAAAAACAGGAAAGAAAGAATTCAAATTGAAGAATTAAGGAATAAAAAGGGTGGTATTACTACAGACCCAGCAGAGATTCAGAGGATCATTAATAGCTACTCTGAGAATCTTTACTCTCCCAGATTTAAAGACACAGGTGAAGTGGACAGATTCCTAGAAAGATTCAAGCTACCAAAACTGAATCAAGAAGATATGAGAACTCTCAATCACCCAGTAACAGCCAATGAAATGCAAAATGTAATAAAAATTCTACCGACAATGGAAGGTCCAGGTCTGGATGGATTCATGACAGAATTCTACAAGAAATTTGCAGAAGACATAATCCAAATGCTTCTCAAACTCTTCAGTGAAATAAAAAAGGAAATGATTCTCCCAAAATCATTCCTAGAGGCAAGTATTACACTGATACCAAAATCAGAGAGACATGCAACTATAAAAGAGAAGAACTACAGGCCCATTTCATGAACATAGATGCAAAAATCCTCAATAAAATCCTCGCCAATAGAATACAGGAAGTTATCAAGAAGTTTATAAACCATGACCAGGTAGGATTCATCCCAGAAATGCAAGGATGGTTTAATATATGCAAATCTATAAATGTAATACACTATATCAATATAGCCAAAGCCAAAACCCCCAGGATCATCTGAATTGATGAAGAAAAGGCTTTTGACAAAGTCCAACACTCATTTATGTTCAAAGTACTCAGAAAATTGGAATAGAGGGCCTCTACCTCAAACTGATAAAAGCCATCTGTGACAATCCAACAGCCAATATAATTCTAAATGGGGAAATGCTGCAGTCATTTACTCTCAGATCTGGTACAAGACAAGTATGTCCTCTATTGTCACTCTTATTCAATATAGTTCTGGAATCATGAGCTATAGCCATTATACAAGGGAGAGAAATAAAAGGAATAAGAATAAATAAAGAAGAAGTTAAACTATCATTATTTGCAGATGACATGACAATTTCCTTTGAAGACCAAAAAAACTCCACCAAGAATATACTACAATTAATACACAATTTCAGTAGCATAGAAAATCAACATACAATGGTCAATAGCATTCCTTTACACAGATAAGAAAAACAATGAGAGAGAAATTAAAGAAACAATACCTTTTACTGTAGCATCAAAAAAAAAAAAAGAAAGAAAGAAAGGAAGGGAGGAAGGAAAGAGAAAGAAAGAAAGAAAGAAAGAAAGAAAGAAAGAAAGAAAGAAAGAAAGATTTAGGAATTAACCTAGCTAAAGAAGTAAAAGATCTATTCAGTGAAAACTACAGTACTCTGAAAAAAGAGATCCTAAAAGATTTTAGAAAATGGAAAGATATTCCCTGCTCCTGGATAGGAAGAACCAACATTGTGAAGATGGCCGTACTCCCTTCATTATTATACAGATTTAATGCAATCTCTATCAAAATACCATTAACATACCTCACAAACCTGGAGAAATCATTCCTAAAATTTATCTGGAACCAGAAAAGACCTATAATTACAGTGACAATCCTGGGAAACAAAGATAAGGCAGGAGGCATTGCTATTTCTGACCTAAAGTTATACTACAGAGCTACCATAATAAAATCAGCATGGTATTTAAAAAATATATATAGAGCTGAGGATTAGTGGAATAGACTAGAAGATGCAGAAGCAAATACAAATACACTTAGCCACCTGATTTTCAACAAAGGGGCCAAACATGTTTATTGGAAGAAAGATAGCCTCTTTAATAAATGGTGCTTGAAAAACTAGCTCTCTACATGCCCAAAACTAAAATTTGACCCAGGTCTATTGCCATGCACAAAAGTCAAAATAGATTAAAGATCTAAATATTAAGAGAGAAACATTAGATCTTCTGGGAGAGAAAGTGGGAGGAAATCTTGTTGACATCGGGGTAGGCAAAAAGTTCATGAACAAAAATCGAAATGCATGGTTATCATTTGCAAGAGTCAACAACTGGGACCTCCTCTAGCTGAGAAGTTTTTTCACACCAAAAGAAATTAACAACAGAGTGAAAAGACAACCTACACATTTCAAAAAGATTTTAACTAATAAGTATTCAGGCAAAGGTCTTCTGTCTAGAATTTATAAAGAACTAAAAAATCATTAGGTTCCAAAATTCAAAGACCCAATCCACAAATGGGCATCTGATATGAACACATACTTCTCAGAGAAAGAAATTCAATAAGCCTATAAATACATGAAGAAATGCTCCACATCGCTAACTAGTCATGAAATGAAAATTAAAACATCACTTAGACACCATCTCACCCCAGAAAGAATGCATATCATAAAGAAATCAACCAACAGCAAATGTTGGAGAGGCTGTGAGGGAAAAGGAACACTTCTCCATGGCTGGTGGGAATGCAGACTGGTGCAGCTATTATGGAGAGCAGTGTGGACACTCCTTAGAAAACTAGAACTGGAAATCCCGCTCAATCTAGCTATCCCTCTACTGGGAATTTTCCCAGAAGAACTGAAAATATCATGTCATAGTTACATCTGTGTACCTATGTTCATAGCAGCACAATTTGTGATAGCCAAATCTTGGAAACAACCAAAATGCCCAGCATCTGAAGAATGGTTGAAGATGTGGTATTTTTATAATTTTATAGTAATTGAATATTACTTAACTATAAAGAATGATAAACTAGAAGACTTCATATGTAAGTGGATGTATCTTGGACATATACTCATAAGTGTAATAAACCAGCCCCACATGTGTAAATATTGTACAGTCTCCCTAGTGTAAGAACTCAAAAGAAGAAATAAAAATGAAAAGGCTTAACACAGCTGAATGGAAACCAAGGACTTAAGCATTAAACAACAAAGTTATTGCAAAGAGAAAAGATAGGAAACATGGCAGGCGCAATACCATGCACTTATATACAAGATGTTTTAGATAATGGTCCTAAGAACCACCAAAATATTTTTCACATTGAGGATAGCATTGGGTAACACTAAAATTATGTTTGGAATGCCTGTCATTCTGGTCTTTTAGATGTGTGCTGCTTTTAATGTAATTTCAGTTACTGCTATACTCTCTCTCAAGTAAATGATTGGTTTATAAGAAAACAAAAAAGTTAAATGAGAGTAAGAGTCTAGGAGAAATGCTGTAGGTTGGACCAGCTACAAAACTGTGTAACTGCTTTTGTCACATTGTACAGGGATTTATTAGAATACCAATGATTGATGGAAAATGCCGATTACAAGTTAAGTGCAAGATGTTTGATATTCAGAAAGACAGTGACGTTAAGCTCAAGTACCTATGTTATAGAGTAATAGTATCACCAAGCTTTTCTTCTGGAGGCTTAAGAATGTAAGTTTACAGACCAAAAATTAGTGAAAAAGAAGGGCTACAAGGTTTGCCAATATTTTGGCTCTAGCCCTTCAAGATCAGTGAGGACTCAAGACATAAGAGATCCTGTACTGTAACATCCTATAACTCAGAGGTTTCCCAAATCAAGGAGATTATGGGACCACAGAGGAGAGTGGTAGATAGTGTGCCTCCGGAGAGGTCACCTAGAGAGAAAACCTTCTCACAGGCTTTCACAGACAGCAAACTGGTCAAGCAATGGCTGTGACTCATCCAGATGGCTGACACTGACAACAGTTCTATAAAGCACTGTACATGGCTCCAGAGTAAATCCTGATGAGATTTGACTGACCTTGGGAGATTAAAAAAACATTACATGTTTTGTTATACAGGTCTTGCTTTAACTTACCATTAACCACCCAGCAGAAAAGTTTAACCACAAGGCATAAAACCTAAAGCTAGATTAGTATGTTGCGCTGTAAAAGGCTTAAATCAACAGCTTGTGACATTGCCAGTTCCACTAGTAATACGCTGTGATTATGGAATACTGGACTATGTATACAACCACTTTCTCTTAGTTCAATGAAAAGAATATTTTGTACCAGCAGTGATTAGAAAAATTATCAGAGGGCAGGCAGATAGCTCTGTGGCACAAGTGCCTGCTTGGCAAGTGCAAGGTCATGAGTTTGAAACTTGGTCCCACACACACACACACAAAAAATTATCATGTCTACACCCTGTATAACTACTATGAGGACAACAATATGTATTGTATCAATTATTATCATGTTTTTGAAAAACAATAATAAAGTATTATTTAAAGAAAAGAATATATCTCATAATGTGAGAAGGGGGAGGTGAAAAATGATAAGATCCACCAAGTGTGTGGATACAGTGAGAATGGTTCCCCCTTAAGCTATGATTGTAAAATTTCAGAACTCTCAGAACAGCAAGATGACTTTTAAAAAGTTTCCTTGGAGAAAAAGTAAGTGAAATGCAAAGAAGAGGCATCAGAAAGGCTTTGAAATTCTCAACTGCACCAGCAGAAGTCAAGTTAATGGAGGAACATCTTCCACATTCCTTCAGACACCACTAATGGACACACTGCCAGCTTGGATGGAGGCAGATTTTAAGAGAGCCACCTGCCTAAGCAGAGCTGGGTGCACACAAGCAACCGCCCTTCCAGAGCACTCAGCCCTTCCACGGCTCAGAGGATAGGTGGATAGGTGGACAAGGATGGAAGAGAACGGACTGGGTCACCGAGCCAAAAACTAGGGGTTGAGTCAACTTTTTTTTTAAACAGTGTTCCAGGCTGGCCTAGTTGTAGTGCTCCTCCGGCCTCAGCCTCCCAAGTCTGGGATTACAGGTGTGCACCACCATGTCCAACTAAAACCAAATCTGTCTTGGCTCAGAACTCGGATAGAGAGCACTACACTTAACGCCTTTTGTTGTATGTGTGATTCATCTTCCCCAACACAGATGTGATGTCCAGGCCTGGACCAGAGAGGGCCGCTCTGCTGTCCTGACTGATGCTGTGGTATACACTCCTGTGCCTTTGCCCACCGATCCCACTGATGACGAGGCAGGTCTCCCCCTGCTGCTCTGTGCTCATGCTGGAAGCCAGCATTGCTGGATATTTCTCCATCTCTGGTAGACAAGGGGATCCCAGCAGGGGATGGGGACTCTCCAAGGTAGCTGAGGGCTCTAGCGGTCCAGTGTGCACCCTTCCAGGTCTCTGACTAGGCACAGTGCTAATCACCCCATGCTTTGTGGCCGCACCCCCACAAGGCCAGCTGGATTTGGGGAGGAGGGATACCCCCACTTGAAGTGGAAGAAGAGGAAGAGTTAGAGCACCGGCAGCCCCCACTCATTTGCCACGTGTAATTTATTTTGAAATAAACAAGATTGGGCAGGCACTGATAGGAGACTCTATATATAAATATCACAGGAAGCTGATTCTACTAGGGACCTCATAAAGGTTTCTTTCTGAGTGGCCTGTTAACAGCAAGGCTGGATGTGGACAGGATCCCAGGCAGGAAAACACAGGCATAGGAAGAAATGCATCTGAAAATTCATGATATTTGTTTTATATGTGTTTTTCTAGAAAAGGAGAACTTCAGAAGGTTTTCATAGAATGGATTCAAAGGCCCAGGGACCAATGCCTACCCAGCTTGCCTCGTGACCGCTGTGTTGGGGTGGGCCATCATTCAGAGTCCTTGGAGATATTGCAGGGTGTTAAGAAAAAATATGACTTAGGGCTGGTCGTGATGGTGTAAACCTATAATCCTACCAATTGGAGGCTGAGGCAGGAGGAGGAACACTGTGAGTTCGGAGTCTGTCTAGGATATATAGTCATTTCAAAGCCAGCCAGAACTACAACTCAAAGCCATATTTTGAAAGAAAGAAAGAAAGAAAGAAAGAAAGAAAGAAAGAAAGAAAGAAAGAAAGAAAGAAAGCAAGCTCAGACAAAGTGTTCATAGACCAGGGCCTGGGGCTACTCACATATGCTGGGAATCAGTAAATTACCACAATGCTTGTTTTGATTTTTATTCTGACTGTAGTTAAGATATGTTCAGTAAATGCTTTGAGCAATGTTGTGATTGTGCGTTTGTGGAGGTGCTGCTACAGACTCATTCAAAGACATTCACGCTGAATGATAGCTCTAGCCCTTCTATTTTTTTTTATTTTGAGACAAAGTGTCCTTAAGTCACTAAGTTGGCTAGTCAAATAGCCTTGAATTTGTGATTTTCCCCTGCCTCAGTTCCTAGCTTGCTTACAGATGTGCCCCACTACATCTGGCTGAACATTTTCAAGCAAAAACATCAGATATCCACCAAACCAATAAGCACATTATCAGATTGCTTTCTGTCTTCATGCACAGATCTCTCCACACTGACACACAAACATCTAATTTCACAAATTAGTTTCATACCACAGTTGCTGCTTCTATTGAAGACATGGTCCCTCTTGGGGTCACTTTTTAGATACCTGTTTTCAAAGTATCTATACTCTTCTCCACCAAGTAAGCCTCCTTCTCCCACATTCACAGAATGGCACACTAACATCTTAAAACATTCCAGCTGTTTCTGCTTTTCATAAGGATTCATATTTTACAAATTTTCTGCACCTGGCCTTTCTTGCTTACAGTGCAGCAATTCCTCCGCATGCAGGATGCTGACCCCCTGCTTTCCTGAAAGTTAAAGCCCACAATGATCAAGTCCAATGGGTGCATAATTGCTTTGCTTTCAGGAGTTTTACCATGTTGTTACAGAAAACAGACCACATGAAATGGCCCAAGCAGGTTTATTATACCGTTGCACTTCTAAGGAACGTCTCTCCCAAAGACTCAGTGCCCTCGTCCCTTTAGGCTTTCATGGGAAAGTAAGTGGGTGGTACAAAGGCAGAGTTGGTGCATTGTGGAATGTTAGGTGACACCACGGTTTTCTGAGAGGGTTTGAGTATCTCTAGTTACATTGCAAGGCCATCAGTTACACAAAAGCAGTAAAAAAAAAAAAAAAAAAAAAAAAAGTATTAAACAAGGGCAGGGATGTTCTTTTATCAAGCTTGCCCAGACATCTCCATTGCATTTTGGTGGGCTTTCTTGGCAGGTTTTTATTTAAAATTTTTATTTCCCTTTCAATGTAGTCTTTGTAGAAAATACCATAGTACAAATTCTTATGCAGACATAAATGTCTCTGTTGCTGCTTCTGTTACTCAAATTCTCAAGTGTAGGCCAGCCATGTTGTAGTATGCATATTTAATACGTATTACTGGGTTATTCTCCAAAGGGTTACTGAAATTCACCGTTACACCAGCAGTGAATGAATGGTTTCTCCCTACATTTTTACCAACAATAGAAGATAACACTTTTTTTTATAACATTTGTGAATTTGCATAACCTATAGTGATAATGACATAGAGGAAAAATAAAAAACTCCCAACCTGCTAGATATCTGGTGTGAGTACATGGTTCTCTAAAATCGAATAATGGAACAACAGAGGTCAAGAGTAAGATATATTTATTAGAAGAAAGAAAGCTTCTGTCTGAGAGACAGCAGCGGTCCAAAGCAGGTTGCCCAGGAACTTGCCTTTTTATAGAGCAAAACCATGAGGAGAGACAGGTCCAAAGTGGGAAACAGGAACTCGCAGGGTGAGCATGAGGAGGAATATAACTATGGTCAGCCAATACGATTATGAGCATAATCACTCAGTAAATTTAGTAAATCAGCATCAAATGGGGAAGTGAGTCATGTAGCAAGTAGGGGGTTGGATTAGTGACTTTTCCTGGCTTTTTTCAGGTGATCTATCTACAACACCAGTCCCTGGCATTTGCACTTGGGGAGGTATATGGATGCACCTGTTTCATCTGTGATCTTGAGTTCTGGCCCACAACAGGAAGTGCTTGTCTCCCTCACAGTAGCAAGGCAGCTTGCTTTCCTCACCAGCTCCTTGAGAGCCTAGTCCTGTCTGACTTCCTATAATATTTCTATTTAGCTCAGTTGCCTGTAACAATTATTTCCATTTAATGGCTTTTCATGTATCTTGCCATCTTCTAATTTTTCTTTCTCATGAATACTTAAGAGTGCTTTCTATATTATTGCACTAATCCCTTATATTCATATTCTATATATATTGAAAATATTTTTCCAGTGTCACATTAGTCTTTGATTAGCAATGTCTTTATGTGTATTATGTATGTACATTTATGCATGCATATAGATCTATACATATGTATGTGTGTATACGTATTATAGACAAAATTTTTTATGGAATCATGCCTGTCCAGAGTATCCAGTTTTTAGCTCGACCTTTAAAAGATCTTACTGGGCTGGGGAGAGAGCTCAGCAGACTACGCACCTGCTTAGGCAAGTGCAGGGGCTGGGATTTGATCCTGGGCACCACATGCCACACCGTGCCCTCTCCCGAGGATCTCTGAATCGGCAGCTGAGACTGGGCCTGGTAGCACATGTCTAATTCCAGCACTGGGGACGCTGAAAACAGGAGGATCACTAGGAGTCTGAACTGTGTAGTGAGACCCTGTATCAAATACATGTATTAAAAATAAATAATAACAGATCTTTCTGACTCTGATTTTAAACATACAGTGGTCCCTCACTTATCATTGAAGTTACATTCTAGACACCCTCATGATAAGTGAAAATCAGTGAATTGTCAACATTATATTTATTTAGCATTTATATATATTTTAAGGCTTTATAAACCTCCCCACACTCTCATAAACTTTTCTCACACTTTTAAAAACATTTCTAATGTTCTTAACCATTTTCTAAACTTGTAAACCTATGTAATTTTAACAGTATACATATACTGTATCATACTGCAAAAATCTCACGATAGAATGAAAAATCTTCAATAAATAACTTAGGTTAATATTTTTTGAAAACCTGCAAAACAGTCTGCAAAAGTTGAACAACAAAATAGCAAGGAACTAGTGCACTCATGTTTTCTTAGGGGTTTTTCCCTGAAGACTGGGTTGTTTGATTGCTATATTATCCCTCCTGTGGTTCATACATGTGGTGGGAGAGTGAGGCACAGCTGTAGTTTTTTACGTCATGTGTTGTGCCAAAACCATTTACCAAATAAAACACCCTTGCCCCAGAACTGACAGGTGGTGGACGACAAGCTCTCTCTGACCTAGGCTCCTGACACCCTATCTGATTATAAATTGTCTCTTTCTTATGCAGTTCTTCATGTTGCAAGGCCTGTAGTCCCTTCCAGCAGGAAAATGTGGGTGTGGCCGTGGGACTGGGTGGGTGGGGCCTGAGTGACAGCCTTGCTCTGCCCCTCCTTGTCTAGCTTCAGTAACACCCCACTCCCGCCCTTTCTGAGTGGCAGGGTTTAAAGGACTCCGGCCAGTTCCTGGTGATGGCAGCTGCACCCTGGCCCACCAGGGCCTCTGACAGTGGCTTCAGTGCAGAGGATGCTGCCCCTGTACCACCACCTGCTCTTTCTCCAGGAGAAGGAGATGCTCTTGTAGGTTCTCAGCCTCTTGATTCTGGGTGTCCTTAGCCAGCTTTTACCCACCAGATGCAAGTGAACCAAACCAAACCATTATAAAGCACTAGTAGCTTTATAATGAAAGAGACTGGTGAGAACGTGGGTTCTTTCTCGCCCTGGGGCCCCCAGGCAACCTGAGGACTAAGCAGAGGATCCATCAGCAAGGAGTCTAGTACACTGCCTTCGACCCTAGCCCTTCTTCCTCTTCCTATGTTTGGCTCCCTGGCCATGAGGTGAGTGGTTTTGCTATGCCACCTGTGCCACCTCAGTCCCAAGGGCAATGGGTGTAGCTGATCATGACTGGAACCTCTGAAAGCAAAAGGCCACACTGATCTGGGCCTTAAAGTCGATTGTCTCTGGCACTTGGTACAGTACTAGCCTGGCGGTATTCAGTGTGGCGGCAGAAGATGGACTACAGTAGAAGCAAAGTCTAGTCTTCAGCCACCTGAGGACAACGGATGGCATTAAAGGCTCTAAATCAAGGAAGTGTGAAGTAAGTACATTCCCTGGAGACATGGAGGTAAATACAGGGGCAGACAGAAATGGGGTGAAGCAGCCAGGTAGCCGTGGGGCTTATAGACTTCAGTCTTGACAGGTAGGTGGGAGGAGACATTGAGGTCCTACTCCCAGGGAATTGCTCTTGAGCAGCCAAGCAAACTCCAGGGAGTATGGCTCCAAGTGGAAGGGGTGTCCTTCCTCATGACTACACCTAACCTGATTATTTCCTGAAGACCCCATCTCAAAATACCATCAGTGTGGAGGGTCATCCACCACCTGACCACTAAGTCATGTCAAGTTTGGAGAATCTGCAAAGCAGAGCCTCACACAGATGCGCCTCCACGAACCCCCTGGCGACTCTTATGTTCAAGATTCACATGAAAGAAAGCACACATTGAATCACCCTAGGTTTTGGTATAAGAAGAACAGGTTTATAAGGTTCTTTCAGAGATTTGACTCCCTGCCTTCTATGTTTTGAAACTGCAGACAGGGATAAGCTTAAGCCAAGAATATTCAACAATGACAGGGAAGTTTACAGAGTCAAGATCTTGAGGCAATAAGAAAGCACCTCCCCCCCTAAGGGCTGAGAGTTTCAGTAGGACAGAAATCACCAAAACAGGAAAAACAATGGTTGAGTAAGTTCTTGTCTACTCCTTCAGAATACTGTGTACTCATATCAATCAAAATTTATTTATTTATTTATTTATTTATTTTTGTCTTTTTGAGCCAGGGTCTCACTATGCAGTTGAGGCTGGCCTTGAGCTCACTTTTGTAGCCCAGGCTGGTCTCAAACTCGCACCAATCCTCCTGCCTCAGCCTCCCGAGTGCTGGGATTATAGGTGTGAGCCACCACGTCCGGCTCAATCAAAATTTAGATTGTCTTTCACTTATAGAGGAAAAGCCACATCTATAGATGTTTTCATAAAGAAAGCTTATGCAATCATTCTTATGTAACTAAAGCTATTGATTTTGCTCGGGGATGAAGAGACGCACTCTTCTTGCCTACCCTCGCTATGTTTCTCTGAGTCTTTTTTTCTTCATTGCCCGCTCTCCTCACGTTGTTTACTGGAGGTTGAGGCTGGACTTCAGCAAGTTGGCACCCAAACAGGGACCAGAGGATAGTCCTTCTGTTGTCTAGGATTGCAGGACCCCAATAGGCAGTCTAGACCCTTAAAGAAAAGGGAATATCTAGTAGGAAATATTAGGAGCCAGAACTATTGGGCATTTATGGGACATGCTGAGTCTAAGAAATGTAGGCTCTTTATAAAGAGAGTACCATCTATGCTAGTAGTATGAGACATAAAACCTCTTGTCAACAAGTTGGCAGATGGTTACAGTTCCTTGAAGATTCTTGTCCTTGGGCTGAGGAGAGAGCTCAGCAGTCTAAGCGCTTGCCTGGCAAGTGCAAGGACTGGGGTTTGATCCCCAGTACTGTATGCCATGTTGCCATGCTGGCCACAGAAATTGTCATGGTGGTACACACCTGTAATCCCAGCACTGGGGAGGCTGTGAGAGGAGGATCACTGCAAGCCCAAGCTGCATAGTGAGGCCCTGTACCAAATAAATAGATAATTTTTAAAAAAAATTAAAATGAAAAAGACTGTTGTCCTCGGTTTCCCATATGATTGGCGACAAGTAGCTAACTCCTGTTTGCAGGGAGGTGACTTTCTCAGGTGACAATCAGGGTATGGAGTATGCTGCACACAGCAGGCATAGGAAAGTCTGAGGAAGGGGCTTCCTAGAGCTTATGACATGGCTGTGGGTAGCAGTGCATACCACCCCATGGGCCAACAAGTTTTATATCTTATATCCCATGAATGCTTATAAACTCCTGCGCTGTTAGTGCCTGGTGCTTTTTACTTACTAACCCATCTCTCAGGGGGACATTAAATAAGACAAAAAGATTAAACAAGAGGCAGATCAACCTTACCAAGATTTTATCTCTAGACTTATGCAGGCAGTCACTTAAACAATAATAGATGAAGATGCTGCCCAGTTTTGAATCAAACAATTGCCCCCCCCCCCCAGTACCAGGGATAGAACTTGGGACCTTGCACATGCCAGGCAGGTGCATAGGCCACTGAGCTGTTTCCCTGACCCTGGCTTTTGAAAATGCAAATTTGGCCCATCAGGCTGTCATTAGAGCTGTGAAACAGAATGGGCAACTGGTGGATTTTCTGCTGCAGTGTGATGACATTGGACCTTGCTTTACATAGGAAGTTGCTCTTGCTGCTGTGCAAAAAGGAAAGTCTGTTACCCAATATTTCAAGTCTGCAGGACAAAAAGAAAAACAGTGCTTGTTTTTCTTGTGGGCAGAAAGGACGTTTTAGCTGCAAATGCCCGCAAAAGGAAAATGAAATCAAACTACTGATGTGCCCCCTCCTTAATGCCTTGCCTGCGATGCAGAAAGAGGAATGGCTAAGCAATGTTGTGCCAGATTTGATAAGGATGGAAATCCTCTTCTTCCCAGTTCGATAAACCTGAAAAGGAGGCTGCCTCAAGCCTCCAGCCTATGCAGGGCATCCTGCAATAGGTTTCTCCCTTCTCAGAGCTCCAAAGAGCCACCCCAGGAAGCATAGAACTGAACCTCTGTTTCTCCACTCGAGCATTATTAACTCCTGATATGCCTTCCACGCTCTGCCTAGTGGAGTTAAGGATCCCCTCCCCCCGGGGACTGCAGGTATACTGTTTGGACGAAATTCTACCTCCCTGCAGGGTATCCATGTCACCCCATGAGTAATTGATTATGATTATACTAGGGAGATAAAAATCATGTTTTTCCCTCCTACAAAGGTTATGACTATTGAGCACCAAAGAATTGCTCAACTTCTTTTAGTCCCTATCCATAAGACAAGGTAGATGGTTGACTCTCAAAAGTGAGGGGATCAAGGTTTTGGGTCTAGTGATGATGCCTTCTGGTTACAAGAAATTAAACAAAGCCTACCTATGAAAACCTTGTATGTTGAAGGAATCCCCACTAATGGACTCATGGATACGGGTGCTGATATCTCTCACTTCTCTGAAAAGGAGTGACCTCATTCTTGGCTCACACAGACTGCTGCCGGCTTGATTGGCACAGGAGCTAAAGCTAACTCCACACAGAGTGCCCAAATTCTACCTTGGTCAGATGGAGATAAAGGGTCAGGCAATTATTTGCATATAATGTACCTACACTGCTCTTTTACCCTGTGGGCCTGAGATGTTCTGCCGCAAATGGGAGTGATGCTTTATGGCACTGACCATAAAGTAACTGTTCAAGTGTTAGACACGGGACGTTTACCCACGCAAGGCCCAGGCACACAGATGCAAGGTTGCATAAATTTTGTTCACCTCAAGCCCAATCTATCTTGGGCAGACCTTGGATAGCAAGGTTTTCAGTAGGCGCCACTACAGGAACAACTGCCAACCCAATAAAATGGAAAAATCATGATCCTGTGTGGGTAGAGCAGTGGAAGAATTACAAGTAGTCAGATTATTGGTTCTAGAGTAATTAAACTTACACTATATAGAACCCTCCTATAGTAGGTGGAATACACCCATATTTGTTATAAAAAAGAAGTCAAGCAAATGGAAACTGCTAAAGATTTAAGAGCTATCAATGCCATTAGGAAATTATGGGACCTTTACAACCTGGCCTCCTGTCTCTTGTGGCAATCAAAAAAATTTTTTTCTATTATTGTTATTGATCTTCAAGACTGTTTTTTCTTCATACCCTTGGACCCAAAAGATTCCCCTGCTTTGCATTCAGTCTTTCTTCTCCTAATTATAAGGAATCTCTGGCACAATATCAGTGGGAAGTTCTCTGTCAGGAAATGGCAAGTAGGCCATTCCTATATCAGAAGTTTGTCATCCAAGCCCTTCAAAAAAACCAGATATACCTTCCCTGGGACCTATATAGTCCATTAGAGACCTCCTGTCCACCCTGATCAGGCCCTTCTACAAAAAAATTCTGAGGGAGACTTCATCACAATTACTTCACACTGGCTCTTCATTACCCTGATAAAATTCAGCTCTAGCAAGCTGGTAAGACAGCTCAGGGGACTAAGCCCCTGCTTAGGCAAGCAGTTCCTGGCACCACATACCCCGCCAGACCCACTCCAGGGTATGCTGAGCTACCAAGTCCAGGGAGGTGGCATAGGCCTGTAATCCCAGGGCTGGAAAGGCTGAAACCAGGAGGGATCACTACTAGTCTGAGCTTCTTAGGGAGACCCTGTACTGGTACATTAAAATGAAGAAAAATAATTTCAACTCTAGCCACCTTTCTCTTATCTTGGGAGAACTATAGTGTTCACTATATCTCCCCTCAAAGAATGCAGTTGAGAGCCAGCCAAATAGCTCAGCGGATTAAAGCACCTGCTTAGGCAGATGCAGGGGCCAGGGTTCAATCCCCAGCCTGCCCTCCTGCTACATTGCTCCTGGAACATGTTGAGATATTGATTGAGACTGGGTATGGTGGTGCAAGCCTGTAATACCAGCACTTGGGAGGCTGAAAAAGAGGAAGGATCACTACAAATCCAATCTGTGTAGTGAGACCCTGCACACTACTAAACACATTTTTAAAAATGCAGTTGAAAATTGTCAAATTATCTACCTTAAATAATTTTCAACAAACCTAGAAGACAGTCCTTGGATGAGATATTTATTAAAGGTTACTGCAGCACATCTTAAACTTTATTTGACAGATTCCAGCATGCCTGCCAGACATCCCGGTCGCTCACCTGAACATCCCGGCCAAACTGCCAAACATCCAGGTCCTCTCGCTTGAACATTACAGCATACCCGCCAGACATCCTGGTCGCTCGCCTGAGGTCTCCAACCCACTCGTGTGAGTATTCCTACTCCGCCCGCCAGGTTAGAACTACTCCGGCCCACTGTGAAAGCAGCCAACCTAGAAGCTAGGCCCAACATGTGACTCAGATCTTTAGCCAGATACAAGCATAGCCTATCCAGCATCAGGCCCACCACCTGAGTGAGACCTCAGGCTGGTCACAAGCTTAGCCTACCCAGCAGTGAGGGCCCCCAGTCCTGCAGGTCACTGCTATACAGAATGATACAGACAAGGAGCAAAATGCAATCTCAGGTCCCAAACCCACCTGTAACAGATACAAGAGACACTACCCTACAAGAAAATGAGAATCATGCAGATGAAACCTCTGAACCAATAGCTTCTGAAGTAGACAGACAAGTGCAGAAACGGATAGAGCAACTCAGATCAGAGATAACATATCAAGTAAAATAAGAAATGTATTAAAAAAAA
>PVJA010034785.1:0-22298 GCA_004027025.1 Myocastor coypus | reverse complement strand
GGGGATCGAACCGTGGTCCCTGCAGCTGCCTAAGCTTTCCTAAGCAGGCGCTTTAGGCCACTGAGCCATCCTGCCGGGCCCCCATGGTGATTTCTGATTGATCTCATCAAAATACTTAGATCGCCTCTTCAAGAGGATGACAGTTATAGAGCAGAGTGTGCACAACTACTGAGCACAGAGACCTGTGTTTATACCTTTCACTTTTTGACTATTTATGAATGCAGAACATTAGGTCATAATCATTATATCGGTTCTACTGTCACTAGTCTACCTGGCTGTTTATTCTTGCAAAATACTCAATGCTATTCTAGATGTGTGCCTCAGTTACTTTTCACTCATTTCTGGGACAAAATACCTGGCATTCAAAGTTAAGGCAGGATGGGCCCGGCAGGATGGCTCAGTGGTCTAAAGCACCTGCTTAGGAAAGCTTGGGTGGCTGCAGGGACCGCGGTTCGATCCCCGGCACCACATGCTGCGCCAGCCCTTCCCTCAGGGCAGGCTGAGCCGGCCATAAAAATAAATAAACAAACAAACAAAAGTTCTGAAACAAGAAAAAAACAAAGCAAAATAAAATAAATTCTTTAAAAAAACGAAGTTAAGGCAGGAAAAGTTTATTTGGCTCACAGTTAGTGGAAGTTTCAGTCCGTACTCGGTGGGCTCCAAGACAGAGAGGCACATGGCAGAGGGCAGAAGTTCATGGAGGTGGCAAAGAGAAAAAAGGAGGAGCAGCGGCAACAACTGCAACAGAGCACAGGTCTCTCTCCTCCTTATATTGCCTTCAGGCTGTCTGACCCTGGCTGGGTGTAGCATACCCCTATAATCCCAGCAGTACTCAGACCCATAATCCCAACATTGGATCATGAATCAATCACAAACTCTAGAACCACCACATGAAGCTTGGGGCAGGCAACCAGATACAAACCATAACAGTGTGGTAACACAGCACTTGTGAAGTTAAAGCAAGAGGATCATGAACTCAAGGCCAGGCGAGGCCACACTCAAGGCCAGCCTGCTCTGAACTGTGAGGCACTTTCTCAAAAAACAAAGTATGTTATTGTTACCTATTATATTGCATAAAGTGGCTTCTGAGGTGCTTTGCCACGTTTTTATGTTTCTCCAATAAATTCCCATCAAAAGTGTAAATAAACATCTTTTAAAGAGTTGTGGTTTTTTTTTTATTTTTCAGAATCTGTTTTGCTCTTTCGGGATTCCAACACTCAGGATTATAGCACTCACAACTGTGTCTTCCAGGATTTTGGCCCAGTCACTCATACGATGTTTTTAATGCCAAAAAATAGAAACGAGCTGCTAAAGCACCAAGGGTGTCTTGGTGGCGACAACCTGCACCGCACCACGTTTGCTTCCCTTCCTGGGCCTGGGCTCATTCCCCATGGGGTCCTGAAGGTCTCTTCCATTTCCCTGCTTATTGCTTCTCTGGTTTTTTGTCTCCCTCATCTTTCCTTAGGTTCGCATTGTTATTTTAGTAAAATATAAGCTACTAGAGCTCTTGAAACACGGAGGCATGGAATGTGAGCTCTTTATGATTCTCTAAGTCTGTTTATCCTACCCCCACATTTGCTTGCCAGGGAGGCTGGGTAGAACTCATCACTGAAGAGTGATTTCCCTTCTGTGGTCTGAAGACATTGGTCATTGTCGTTGAGCTTCCAGAGTTGCTCTAGGCCGAGAAGACGGCAGCTCGCCTGACACCTGACCCTTCTTCACGTACGACCCAGGATTGTGCTTGGCTCCTCCTCTCTCTGCTCATCACACTGCTTGTCCCTGGTGCTCTGAAGCCTCGGGATGAGCCTCTATTTTGACTCATTGTAAATTCATAAGTCCTTTTGAGTGAAGCTTGCCTCTTTTCGTTGTCGTGATTTTTCCTGAGCTAGCACTTCGCATGTTCTCCTTTCCATTTTCTCTCTCCCTACTCACTCAGCTAGGGGCGGGGACGTAGCTCAGTGAAACAGCGCCTGCCTACTTACTCGGCTACCCCTACTCATCTCATCTTTTTAATTTCCCGTCTCTTGGTGTTTTTGTTCCATAGTTGTGAGTTTCCTCCACTGTATCTTCAGAGGTTTTTCATTTCTAGAATATATTTAATCTCCCAGTGATTTGCAGGGGGGCTGGCTTTTAGTTATTGATTTGCAGCAGTTTTATGTAGTCAATAGGGAAGTATTCATCTAAAGTATAAATTTTAAATATCTAATCCTACTCTATGGGTTTTTTATGTCTCTTGAGAAACAGAAATTCAAATTTTAATCAACTCCAAATAATTAATTTTTTATTTTAAATTTAAAAAAATTCCAGGGGACGGACCCGGCAGGATGGCTCAGTGGTCTAAAGCGCCTGCTTAGGAAAGCTTGGGCGGCTTCAAGTACCGCAGTTCGATCCCCGGCACCACATGCTGCGCCAGCCCTGCCCTCAGGACAGGCTGAGCCGGCCATAAAAATAAATAAATAAACAAACAAAAGTCCTGAAACAAAAAAAAATAAAATAAATAAAAATTTAAAAATAAATAAATAAATAAATTCAAGGGGGCTTGTCAGGTAGCTCAGTTGATTAAAGCACATGATTTAGCAAAGTCACTCAGGTGCCAGGGAGCCCCATTTCATCCCCACATCCACATGGAGCATGAGATCTGCCCGTAAGGTAGCCTGAGCCAGACAATAAATAAATAAATAACAAAAATTTCAAAACAAGATAATAGGAGATTAACAATACTTAGTACATTCTGTATTGTTATTTTCAAAATAGTTACTTAGAATACAAGGTATAGGCATGAAATATTATCCCAACAATGTCAGCACAAATCTTTCTTTTCAATGATCTCAAAGAAACTAGCAAATTGCTACCTTAACTATGCTGTGTTTTTTTTTTCCTTTCCCCTCCTTCCTTTCCCCTTGCCTCCATCACAGTTCTTCTTCTCTTTTTCTTCCCAATTCACAATATTTATTTTACATTTTGGTTCTTATTTACTCACTCAGCTCTCATGCTAGCAAGACAATATGATATTTATGCATGTGGGCCTGATCTATTTCACTTATGCATAAGTGGCATGGCACGCAGTACCGGGGATCATACCCAGATCCTTGGGCTTGCTAGGCAGGTGCTTAGACCACTGCACTACTTCCCCGGGCCCCATGAATATGATCCTGAGTTGCATCCATTCACCTATAAAAGTCTCAAATTTATCCTTGTTTATTGCTCAGTAGCATTCTGTTATACTTTTAAAAGCACACCTTTTCCATCTATTTCTCAGTTGATGAGAATTTGGGTTATTTCCAAGATATAGCTATTACAAATTATGCTGCTAGAAACATGGGTGCTCGTATATTGCTGTGTATAACACTTTTCATTCTTAGGCGTGGATAACCAGAAGGGTCAAATGGCACCTCTAATCCTAGTTTTTTGAGAGATTCTCCACCCTGATTTCCACAGTGGTTGTACCAGTCTACATTCCCACCAACAGTGAAGAAGGGTTCCTCTTTCTCCCCAGCTCCTCCAGCATTTGTTATTGATTGATTTCTTGATAAGAGCCATTCTTTCTGGGGTGAGACAGAATCTCAGTGTTGCTTTAATTTGCAACTCTCAGATGACTGATGATGTGGAATATTTTTTTCATATATTTATCATTTATCTTTTACTTTAAAATTGCTACTTTTTCCCACCCTGTATAAGAAATTTGTACTTACCTCAAGGTCATGACAATGTCATTCCATTTTCTGCCAGAAGACTTATTATTTTATTTTTCACATCCTCTATTCCAAACTGCCTTGCACGTGTGGTGTAAGGTAGGTATCCGCGCTCTTTAACAGCTGCCTTTGGTCTCTGTCTTTCCCACAGGGGACTTCTTTGGATGGCTCAGAATTCTTGGTCATCTTCTCATACTTCAACATGAAAAACTACATAAAAATCTATTTAGAAACTACAAGTGTCTAGACAAGAAGCCAACCGTGCAAGTCCCTGTAAGTTCACCTGGTAAACCTACCTGCATATGTGTGCTTCTGCGGTCCGTCTGCCTTTTCAAGCAGGACAAACTCCCTAACACAGATTCCTGCCTTCTCCAGGCTGGATACCAGCACTGCAGGAGTCCGGAAGGAGAGCCTGCTTAGGATCAGACTCACTCCCTTTTGCCTTCTCCGAAAGTGATGCCCAAATGTACTCGCAGTGGAGTACCCCAGCTGACACAGTGGGGCGGAGGTCTGGGGACCTGGCTGCTTCTGAAACGACCCTTCTCGTCCCCGACACTCACCTGCAGCCGCCTACTCCTGCATGTGGTGAGGACTCAGCTGTGCGCACTGAGTTGATTATCCATTTTCGCAGCCACCGGCTGGGGACTCAGCCCTCTCAAATCTGCCGAAGTAGTCTCCACTCACCCATCTGTTCCCAGACTTCCAGACAGCACGGCTGTTCTCCTCGCATGTTCTTGAAAGTTTATGCCTTTTTAAAAATTGCCTCATGTCGTTAGGGGTAGAAGAATAAAATTAGCATGTTCAATCTGCCATCCCTACCTGGGAGTGAAAGGGATGTTCTTCTTTTTCAAAAAGCATAAACCTTTTTGGAGGCAAAAAAAAAAAAAAAAAAAAAAAAAAGATCAATTACAATGTGTCTCAAGAAAATTAGAAATATTCTGCCATTTAACTTCAATTCTAGAAACATAACCCTGAGAAATCATTACAAACATAGATAAAAGTTTTATGTTGGCGTTCATCATCAAGTTATTTACCCATCAAAACACTGAAAGCAAATTGCTAAACAGTATAGTTTAGGAAACAGTGGCATAACCATATGGTGAACTATTAAATCATTAAAAATAATGCATATGAGGAATGGTTAATGGCAGAGCACATATTCATAATGGGAGACAAGGAAATAGTTATAGGTTTAATTTCATTTTGGAGAAAGAGGAAAAAGGGAGCTGAATGAAAGAAGGGAGTGTACTCAGAGGAAGAAAGAGGAAAGACAATGTGAGGGAGGAAAAAATATAGGAAAACCAAAATCGCAACCATAGTTAGCGTTCATCATTTATTACCACTATGATCAGAAAAACATACTTGTCTCAGAAGTAGAAATAAGATGGGGATGGGGAGATAGCTCAGTAGAATAAGCACTTGCGTGGCAAGCACAAGGGCCTGAGTTCAATCCCCAGTACCACAAAAAAAAAAAAAAAAAGATCTTGGCCCCTTTGTGCCACCATGTACTGACATTGATTCCTAAATTTGCAGTTTGCTACTGTGACTCGAGATGTTCCCTGCCTGGAATGACAGATGACTCTGAAAAGCCTAAACTGTTGGACCTCCAGTAGCAAGCTGGAGATACCCACCCCCATCAGATGGCACCTGCCCACTTTATCGTAACCAAGTGTAAGAGGAAACCATCTGCAAACATCTGTAGACTGGCCTGACCAACCAGTCTCAGAGAAAAATGGCAAATGCCACAGGCCACAGCTGCGATGACAAGACTAGCTCAGAGCACAGGGCACTGTAATAATTATCATTATTTACCATCATTCCACAAGGAACCATTAGGGGAACAAGGCTTGAAATTAGAGTCAAATGATTCTCCTTTCTCTCCAGTCTTCACACACAAGACCCCAGTGGCAGAGAAAGAGGGGTGGGAAAGCTATGGTTGGTTATACTATAATTATTTCTAACTCTATCCCCAACCCCAAAATACCATCTTGTCACATGGCTTGTCATTTTTGTATGGTTCAGTCTATCATAACTTGTCAAATTTTCCCAGCTTTTATAGCGGTTCTCATGGAGCACATGTATCCCTAGTAAAATAATGGCTTGTGCTGTAAGACTTTTTAAGAGCCATTGCAATTTTGTTCTGCCTCTGCTGCTGAAAAGCCTTGTCTCCCATTTGACACCAGTCCCCTGCTGCCAGGAAGTGAGATTTGTGCAGGGTAGGGGCCACTTTGACAGCCCTGCCCAGTGCCTCATTCCACCAGCCCTATGTGAGGCACACAGATATGCCAAGGGTCTCCCTTAGGGACAAAGGCAACCTGTGTCTGCTGGCAATACCGAGCAACTCGTTGTGGCCATAGCCTCTCCTCCCTAGTGGGCAGTTGCAAGGCTTTGATGTCCTTTTGGGTCAAGCGGCTCCCATTCTCTTTTCTCACCCTATTCCCATCTTCTTGTGGGAAATTATCTGGACCTGCCTTCCCCATGCAAAAGGCTCCTGGGCTGAGCTCTTGTGAGCGCAGCTGTCAAGCTGGGAGCCAGGCACCTAGCAATGAGGGCAATCTGAGGAGTCTTTGCCTTTTCCTGATACTTCTGTTTCTGTCCACTTCCCCCATTCCGAAGCTTCCGGGGTTTCCATGCGCTTCCTAGCTGGCACCCCAGCCTCGCCCAGACACTTCTCAGTGGACTCTCTTTTGCTTATGTCTAGAGTGAGTTCCCATTGCTTGTGGGCCGAGCACCCGGCCTACTCACCACTCTTCGTTCTGCCAGGGTCCTCAGAGGTTGCTGAGGAACCCTGGGCCTGAAAGCAGCTATGCTGAAGACCTCATCCTGGACACACCTGCAGTCCCATGACCCAGACAGGCAACCCTCCAGGGTCTCAAGACTGCACCCCCTTGCTCCATCATCACAGCTCCGCTTAGCTCAGCAGATCCTGCTCGTGCTATGGGCTGGCTATCACCTGCTTTCAGGGCTAGAATGACCACCTCATCCTAAGAGGCCAGCCCTGAGACCGTCTGCCATGCAGGGACACAACCTCCCCTCCCCACGGCACCTCTCTGCACCTCAGGACACTTGGCACTTTTGATTTTTGTCTTGGCTGTTTCTACAAACATCACTTAACCTTCCACCAGGAGTAATGTGTGAGCCCATGACTGAAACCACCCACATCTCACTGGCACTGACTTGCTGCTGGCCCGGGCTGGTGTGCAGTAAGTAGCGTGACTGTGTCTGTTGATGAGCTCAGCTGAGTTCAGTAGAGTCCCTGCCCAAGCTGCACCTGGCCACCCAGTTGAGGGTAATCTCTGTTACAGCATGTGCCCAGCTTACTCAGCTTCTACTGTACACCAGGGCTCTGTTTCCTATTAAATGTCAAGTCCAGCCATCCATCTTGATCAGAAAGGGCAAGCCTTCACTGCCATTCTGAACAGCTTATGAAAAAGACGGACAGATCCAATGATAGAGAGGTAAAAAGCGGTTTCTGTTCAGAGTCTGCATCAGGGGATAGGACCACTCTCCAAAGAGTAGTGTGGCTGAGAGGGCTTGGCCAAGCCTTCAGCTTCCTCTGTACACACTCTCTCTCTCTCGCTCTCTCTCTCTCTCTCAGCTGCCGCTCAGACTCAGCCAGATGCCAGTTCCCCCTGCACTCGCTCTCCCACCCTCTGCCATTGCTTATGCTCTGTCTGAAATGGTCTCTTCCTGTCCCTACCCAGCGGGGTTCTTTGGGAACTTCAAAGTAGTGATTAAACACACTACTGCCAACATGCCTGTTCACCCAGGCCCCGGCTGCATTGTTCTGAGACTTTAATCAAAAAACCCTGAGCTGTGGCTGCCACTGACCGGGGAAGGAGGGGCCCATAATCAAGGAAAGCTAAGGACATTAGGCTCTAAACTTTGTCCAGACAGATACTTTTGGTATGTTACAGCTAATTCACACCCCTCTCTCTACAGGAAATTGGGGCCCACAAAAGTGATGCAACATGCCTGAGCCCAAGGTGTGTATACCCAGGTTTGCCCAGCTCCCACAGGCCTCAGCAGTGGCATTGGTGCCTCTCATTTGCTTTTTATCACATTACTTACAAGAAAAAAAAAATCCCTTCCTGTATATAACCTCCAAGTATATCACTGTGTAGGCTGAACACGGGAAGAAGAAAACGCTCTCTTTTGGTCTGGAATTAGCAAACAGTCCTTGAATGTCATCTGTATTCAGGTCCCAGGAATAATTTGCTGAGCTGGGCTGCCTCCAGAAATGGGGAAGACTTTCACCTCCCACCAAGTGTGCAGTCCAGTGGAAAACAGTGAAGGACAGCAATCCAAACTAGAACCATACCTAAGGCTGGGCCATAACCATACCTATCGGCCTGCCTCCTGGACATGTCCTCCAGCCTATCTGGCAGGTCAGAAGAAAAGTCCCAAGTAAGTCATCATCCGACTCACACGAAACACACACAGAGGCGATGAAAGGAAATGCTCTGAGTTGTAAGAGGAGCATTTCATTTTCACACCTCTGTTTGGCTTAGAGGTGTTGCAGGCTTCAGTTTCCCTATTGTTTCTCTGTTCACCTCCCTTCCTTTCCACGTTTACTTGATGTGACAGCCCATGAGAGGAGCATCAGAATCGTCAGGCTAGATGAGAGGTATCATTAGAAGCGCATTGATATTACTGAAGACAGGGCTCATTAAAACAAAATAATAAAGATCCAGATGATAGCAGGGAAAGTGGGTTGTCGGGGTGCCATCGCACAAAATACTTCGTTAGCGCTCCTAATTAATACTAACAACTGTCACGAAATAAAAATATCACACCCCTTAAGACTGGCCTGCCTATCAGGCGCTGTTCTCATTGAAAAGCCCCCATGTCTGTTTGACTGTGATCCCTTTCTGAAATAATTGGTGTGGTTTGATTGATAATGTGGATTCCTCTTTAAAAGAAAACACGCTATTTTTCATAATCAGAGCCAGCATGCATAATGAGCAGGCTGGTGATGCCTTCAGCGTCAGGTCTGTCAAAGCGCACGGTTATTTCCATATTGATGCAAACTAAGATATTACACTCCCTCATTACGTTGACGCCGCACATCTTTCAGCAGTCAGCTCGGAATCATACATTCCTTGCAAACAAAATTACCTTCATTTTCTCCTTTGGTTTGGTGGAGCTAGCAGTTAAAATGTGCCCTAACAAGCTAATCAACTAATTTTTAGAATATGTTGGAACCGTTTAATATTCTAAAAGAAAACAAGAAAAAGTTGCTAATGGGTCTGCAGGCATAAACAGAAATAAATAGACAACTGGTTCATTGAGCATTAGCATATTTAAGTTTGAGCCAGTCACGGTGGAATTCACTTTGCAAGTCAAAAAGCAGTATCTATTTGTATCCATAAGCCAAACAAGCTCATTTGCTCTCTACATACTTGAATAGATAACCTTGACATGAAGGCAACAAGGAGAAAGGACTCTTGAAGGGTGCAGCATTGGCTGGGTGGGACTGAGCCCTGCAGCCTAGGCTTGGCCTCCCTGCCCTACCATGAAGAAATGCTTGGCTATATCTGGGGTTGATCCAAGAAAGGCCTGAAGCTGAGTGTCTCCCCAAGAAGAGGGCAACTGATTCTTTCTGCAGTGGCCATCAGAGAGGGAACCTGGGAACAGTTCTTGAGGTCCCGTCTGAGGTGGCTTCAGATTAGCTGAAAGGAGCAGAGAGGCCCAGAGAAGCTTGGGTTTGAATCTCAGAGCCATTGGTAGCTCATCAGCTGGTTAACCTTGACATGTGCCTCCAGTCCTCAGTCCAGAGGAAGAAGAGCCAACAAGTCATCTCCATCGGGTTATCAGAGAGCAGGGTAAGTGCCAGATACTAAGGGCCAGCAAGCCCTGTCTGGATATAGCTGTTACTTTCCAGGTCTCCTCTGCAGGGCCCTGAACTTCCTGCTGTCCAGCAGATCCCTGTCTCCTCCAGTCTGCAAGCCTTCCCACAGGGCCCCACCTGCCTGTCTTTGCTCACTCAGGGCCTCTGCCTGGCTCCCTCCTTTCCTCCTTCATCAGCTTATACGTGCCTGGATCCTGCCCATCTGTGCTTTTTGAGGGCCTCCTCAAAGAAGCGGATCCCCTCCAAAGTCTTCCCTGACCCCCACTTAGCAGAGTATCCCTGATGCTGAAGCTAGTGCAGTGTTTCCATCAAGAGAGAATGGGCAACTGCCTCCTCGTAGCTTCGAGGGCAGGACAGCCACACATCTAAGGCCTCAGCATTGATTGTCGCACCTGGCCCATCAGACACTGTGTATGTTGGACCAGTGGATGAATGGATTATACACCTTTAATCCCAGCACTGGGGGTGCTGAGGCAGGAGCATCTCCATGAGTTCAAGGTCAGCCAGGACTACAAAATGAGCTCAAGCCCAGCCCGAAGGACAGTGCAAGGTCCTGTCTCAACAATAAATAATTAAGCAAATAAATAAAAGTTGTCCTTAGAAGGCCCTTCCCCTCCCCTTCTAGAGGGTACAGGAAGAAGACCTCACTAGATCACTAGATGTTTGCACCTTGATTTTCAACTTTCCAACCTCAGAACTACGAGAAAATAAATGTCTATTGTTTATCAACTACCCAATATCAGAAGCTCCAGATAGATTAAGCTAGAGACCTGGCCCAAGTCAAGATGCATGCTTCCAGGCCTCCACAAGGCCCTGCGCTCGTTTAAGCTCAGGCTGCCTCTCTGTCCTGAGCACAGTGCCTGGCACTGAGTAAGCACTCAGTAGGGGCTGGAAGAAGCCAAGCAGGGTTACCCCAACCTTGCTTCTACCCCATCAGCTTAGTGTCTACAGCAAGAACTTCTTATGCTGAGGCCAGCGAGATAGCTCTGCAGTCTAAAGCGCCTGCTTAGGCAAGTGCACAGACCAAGGGTTGAAGACCTGGCACTATCATCACCACTTTTCAGATGGAAAAGTGGATGCTCTTGGAGATCAAATGAGTTACCCAATGAGCTGCACCAGAAAGGGCTGGGGCCAGGATTTAAGCCCGAGTCTTGAACTCCTGAGCATATTGGCTTTCCTGTGCACCACGGCACTTCTCTAAAATCTGCAAAATCTATTCGTTACATAGCAAATAGCTCCTGAATATCTATTCCATGGCTGTGCCAACATCTGAGGGAAGGACGGGAAGAGCCCTCAAGGCAGAGACAAGCCTACCATGCTCAGAGAGAGCAGCAAGGCTGGGGCAGCTTGAGCAGGGATTGTGGTGAGACAGGAGATGAGGGAAGGAGAGAAACCCCAGTTGACTTGATGAGAAGGCTTTCAGGAGATTTGCATAATTTATTCCTTTTGAAAACCAGCTTCTAACTTTACAAAATCAGCCATGAATTTTCCTCTTTTGAAGAAAACCAATAGGCAGAAGTTTCTGAGCCCACACGTACATAGTCCAGGAGCCATAAGGGCACCGTGCCCTGGCTTGGACCAGTCCAGGAGCCATAAGGGCACCGTGCCCTGGCTTGGACCAGAGTTTTCAGAGCTCGTTGTTCCAGCCTCGCTCTCAGCAAGTGCTTGTTTTACATCAATACAATGCTAAGGCTATGCAGCTAATCGCCTCTAACAATCATCTTGGCAAAGACCAGAAAGAATGGAAGCACACAGTTGGGAAGCAGGAGGGAAGCCGGCTGGGGCACAGGCATGGCTGATGTGAAGCAGAGGGAAACTGAGTCTTCCTTTAGCAAAAATGGAGTCCTGTTTCATGGCAGCTGTGCATAGCACCAGACAGTCACAGTGACAACCCCAAAAGTTTATATAGAATGTAGAATTCCATTCCATTTACTCTCTTATTATGGCATGGAGGTGTCAACTAATCTTTTGCTTTTTTTTTTTTCAATTCCTTAAAAACATTTTTATAGAAGTATTTAAAGGGCCAAGTTTCAGTTTTCTAGAAAGGAAGCCATAAGACGTTGTTATAAATGGACTCTCTAAAATTGCATTTAGAGGTCTCAAGACAGAAGAAGCTGCTTTCGCCAAAGCTCCAGCACATACACTTTGGATGTTATGGCAACAAAATTGTGCGATGTTACTGTGGTAGGAAACACGCATGTCAGCATGGTGGGTGTTCTCCTGCCTTTATGCAGGCATGACCTTAAATACCCACGTGTGCAAGGTTGTCATGGAAACCACAGCTCACCCTCTGGACCTGTGAGACAAAATGGCCCCAGGCATCTGAGCCACCAGCTGGGAGCGAGAGCACCTAGGAAAACAGAAACGGGGTGAGGGCAGCGCAACTCACGGCACCCAGCAGGACCCTCTCTCCTGGGCCTTCCTATGTGAGGCTGGAGCCAACGGGGTGAAGGGCACAATGACAGAGGCCACTTTGGTCCTCAAGAGGCTCCCAGTCTAGAAAAAGCCCCCACAATGAATGCAAGTCACCCCTTTCTAGGAGAAAGAGGCCAGTGCCAAGGGATGTGAGGAGAAGATCTCAGGAAGTAATGGACAGTGTAAGGATCCCTGAGTGCAGAGATGCTAGGAAGCTTTGCCTGAAGACGTGGACTTCCGGCCGGGTGCTAAGGGAAGCAGATGGGGTCTGGGCTCCAGATATTGTTTGGCTTCTGTGGAGGGTGTGCAGGAAGGAGACTTGAGAGAGAAAAAGGTCCATGCGCAAAATCAGAAACAGTCTCAGCAACAGGGATAAACTCAGGGCCTCATACACACCGGACAAGTGTTCTACCACAGGGCTACCTTCCTAGCCTTAGCTTCAGTATGAAAACTACATGGATATTTGTGCAGCTGCTAAGACTCTTTGCAGAGAATACTTTTTTTTTTTTAAGAAGTTCAATTGTAAAAAAAAAAAAAAAAGTTCAATTGTAGGCCCGGCAGGATGGTTCAGTGGTCTAAAGCGCCTGCTTAGGAAAAGCCTAGGTGGCTGCAGGGACTGCGGTTCGATCCCCGGCACCACATGCTGCACCAGCCCTGCCCTCAGGGCAGGCTGAGCCAGCCATAAAAATAGTTAAACAAGCAAACAAAAGTTCTGAAACAAGAAAAAATAAAATAAAATAAAAAATAATAATCTATTTAGGGTTCTTTTTATGATGTTGCACTTTAAGTGTATTTTTAAATTTTATAATGAAATTATGTTAAAAGTCCAGATTGAGATGGAGTCAGGTGTTATTATAAGAATATGAGTTGGTGATGGAAGCAGGAGCACCTGGCTCAGCCACACACTGAGACTCAAGCACCTCCCCCACTTCCTGACAGGGCCACAGCCATCTGCCCGCTGCCCCACTTGTACCTGCCATTCTGCACCTGCCATTTCAGGAAACGAGAAGATGTGTTAAGGCTGTATATGAGAAAGATCAAGGGAATGGGTGCCAGGTAAACTAAGGTGAAAAGAAATAGGCTGGCTCTGCTAGGCTCAGCTGGGGGCAGGCTCTGGTTGATCTACACCTTGGGTGAGTTGCTGGCTGGGTTATATGAGGCGAGAATAACCAATCACATTCAGTCCAGTCACTAAGATCGTGTTTCACAGCTCCAAATTTTTGCGGAACAGGATAAAAGATGTTGTACTCCAGCAGTCAGGGCAGACAGGTGGAGGTGACCTACCTGGGGCACAATGGGTGGAATCACTGAATTTGCCCAGTGGCCTATGGAACTAGCTCTCACTGACTCACAAGTTCATAAAGTAGCATTAAATCAGACCAAGAGAATGCCATCTGCAAACTCACCTGAAGCACTGTGTCTGCTCTGCTCCGAATACATGTACTGACTATGGCATTCTGTCTTGTTAATTAATTCGTCAATTTTTTTTAAATTTATTTATTTATTTATTTTTCTTGTTTTAGAACCCCTGTTTTGTTTAGTCACTCATTTTCATGGCCGGCTCAACCCACCCCGAGGGCAGGGCTGGCGCAGCATGTGGTGCCGGGGATCGAACCGTGGTCCCTGAAGCCGCCCAAGCTTTCCCAAGCAGGCGCTTTAGACCACTGAGCCATCCTGCCGGGCCCATTTCATTAATTTTTTAAAATTTTTATTTATTTATATTTTTGTGACAAGTCTCCCAATGCAGTTTATTTATTTATTTATTTATTTATTTTTCTTGTTTCAGAACTTTTGTTTGTTGTTTATTTATTTTTATGACTGGCTCAGCCTGCCCTGAGAGCAGGGCTGGCACAGCATGTGGTACTGGGGATCGAACCGCGGTCCCTGCAGCTGCCTGCAGGTGCTTTAGACCACTGAGCCATCCTGCTGGGCCCAATTTGTTAATATTTTCAAGGTGCCTTGATGATGAAGATTACTACTTAGGAGCAAAGTTTCTACAATTATTTCTGCTGTTATTTATGTAATTCCATGTAGATATTGCTGTTCTGCCCTGTGAATGACAGCCTGCTTTAAGCAAAGTCCTGCCCTAGAGCAGGAATATTCCAGCTCCATAGTAAAACCAAAATTTTTTTTTTTTTCTTGTTTCAGAACCTTTATTTGTTTATTCACTCATTTTTATGGCCGGTTCAGCCCACCCCGAGGGCAGGGCTGGTGCAGCATGTGGTGCCGGGGATCGAACCGCGGTCCCTGAAGCCGCCCAAGCTTTCCCAAGCAGGCGCTTTAGACCACTGAGCCATCCCGCCGGCCCCAGTAAAACCAAAATAAAACACCAGCAAAATGGAGTTTGGGTGAGTCCAACCCTGCTGGAGGTTAGTAAGCAATGGAGGAATTACAGAGTCCAGGGACTCTGAACAAGTCTGAGAAGCATCAGCTTCCTGGGCATCCATGTGAAAGAAATGTCAGAAATGAGAAGCATTTATTTTGTGTAAGACTACGTCCCGCAGCCTCCATGAGGAACCTCACATGTCCCAAGATGTTTGCCCCACAGTTTTACCTGTGTTGTTTCCATATAGCTAAGAAGGCTGAGGTGCACCTGAGACACAGATCTCTTTCCCAGCCTGGAATTACCCTGGTGGAGTGATCTCGACAACAACCCAAGAAAACAAAATAGACTATTCTGTGGATTGCATGTGAATTTCTCTCAGATAGGGACCCACCTTTATTGGGAAAAGCTGATGGGCTCACTTAGAAAAGAAACAGAGGTCCCAGAGACCTGAGGGTTGAGAAGATGCCCCACAAGGGCAAGAGGTAGAGAGTGGGAAAAGGACAGAGGTGTCAGGAAACGTAGGAGCTGTGACAGCTGCAGTGGGGCAGGAAGACTGCCACACTTGCACAAAGTTGAGACCTTCCACCCAATGAAGGATGGGACTTTGTGCACAGTAATCGGGAAAGAAATGAAATGTGTTGTGCAGATTCAGATGGGGAATGAGGAAGAAAGCCAGGACCAGGGCACTCCAGATTTCAGTAGGCCGTGGTCTTGTGAATTTCAGCCACATTCACCTAAATCCTTGCCTTGCTGAGGACCACCCCTTATCAGTGTCACAAGGATTGATGCTCCAAAGAGAAAAGAGGCCACAACTGCAAAGGAAGATTTATTAATGAATCTTAAATGTCAAGGCTCTTTATTTGCTTGTGTTCCTCCAAGGCAAGGGGGAAACCCTGGTATTTTGTATTTGTAATTTTGCTCTTTTAAAGAAGGTCCACCAGGCTGGCCTGATAGCTCAGCAGACTAAAATGCCTGCGTAGGCAGAGTGCAGCAGCCGGGGTTCAATCCCTGACACGTTACGTAGGCCCTGTCCATGGGGCATGCTGAGACGGCAACTGAGACTGGGCATGGTGACACATGCCTGTAATCCTAGTGCTTGGGAGGCTGAAAACAGGAGAATCACTACAAGTCCAATCTACATAGTGAGATCCTATAGATTCTATAAACCCTGTCCTAAATACAGAGAGGGGGGAAGTCCACCAAATTGCATCAACTTCAGACCACAAATATCTGTCTTTCTTGTTTACTTGTTCACCGCTGTGTCCTCAGGGCTCACCAGCACCATACTTCAGCATAAGTAAATCTTAACTCCACGTATTTGACAAGTGGAAAAGTGGACAAATGGACAAAATGAAAACAAAAACATGAGTGGATGGATGAGTGCAAGAAGGAAAGAAGAGAAGGGGAAACATGATTAGATGGAGAAAGGGAAAGAAGATTGGATATATAGATGGATAAGAGGAAGTGAGTGCGGGTGGATGGATGGATGGACGGATAGATGGATGGATGGATGCACAGATGGATGCATTGATAAAAGGCAGAGAGGGGGCTGGGGAGATAGCTCCGAGGCACAAGTGCCTGCTGGGCAAGTGCGAGGTCGTGAGTTTGAACCCTGGTCCCACAAAAAAAGAAAAAAAAAAGGCAGAGAGAAAGTAAGTAAAATAATGATGACTAGTTTAGAACCAAAAAGAAACTGAAAGTTTTTTACTTAAGAGGTGGAGCACTGTTTAATTTAATTTGTAGAATGCCAACTAAAACCGAAGGGGCCGGGGAGATAGCTCCATGGAACAAGTGCCTGCCTGGCAAGTGCAAGGTCATGAGTTTGAACCCTGGTCCTACAAAAACAAACAAACAAACATAAATAAATAAATAAATAAATAAATAAATAAATAAGCATCTAGAACTGAGCTCACCCATATAATGGAGAATTTCCAACTAAAAAACCATCCACAGCGCCAGGCGTGGTGGTGCACGCCTGTAATCCCAGCACTCAGGAGGCTGAGGCAGGAGGATTGGTGCGAGTTCGAGAGCAGCCTGGGCTACAAAAGTGAGCTCAGGACCAGCCTCAACTGCATAGCGAGACCCTGTCTCAAAAAGACAAAAAAAAAAAATCCACAAAGAAGTACTTATCATGAGGCTTCAGCCACAGATGCAGCATTCACTGGTATACAGTAAAAGCAAGCTGCAAGTCCTGTTTCTGTCTTCTGTCTGTTTTGAGGTCAACCATTTATTTTATTTTATTTATTTATTTATTTATTTATTTTGTCTTTTTGAGACAGGGTCTCGCTATGCAGTTGAGACTGGCCTTGAGCTCACTTTTGTAGCCCAGGCTGGTCTCGAACTCGCACCAATCCTCCTGCCTCAGCCTCCCGAGTGCTGGGATTACAGGCATGAGCCACCACACCCGGCTCTGTCTCTCTTTTTAAATTACATCAGGCTCTGCCTTAGCCTAGCATCTCAGGCCACAGCCATAGTCTCAGCAGTACTCAGACCATAATCCCAACAGTAGTAAAACACATAATCCCCATGGATCATCATTCAAGTCTCAAACTCTAGAAGTCCCCGCCCATGTTTGCATGAGGCTTTGGGGAGACAGCTAGACATAAACCGTAACACTAACATAGACAGATACGCTCTCTAAGTGAACCCAGACAGGGCTATGACCAGCATACATTGATTTTGATGAAATATTCTTTCCTTTTCCCCCAACTTCTCCTTTGGGGATGAAGGCCTATCGAAAGAGAATGGAAATTATCCAAGTTTCTGAGTTCCTTTTCTTGCTGATGGGACAGAATGCTCAATACCTAAAATTAAAGGAAGCAGAGCTTCTTTTGGCTCACAGTTTGTAGAAGTTTCAGTCCCTCATCAGCTGGCTCCAAGGCATGGTGACATGGCAGAGGGGCATCACAGAGGAAAAGCAGTTCATGGAATGCAAAAGTCTGCCATGTAGTGCCGTTTTGAAACAGCAAGCCGCAGAAGCGGCCCTCTCTCTGTACCTTACATTCATCCTATCCAGGATATGCACCTATAGGATGTGTAGAGCTCACATCGAAGTTGAGCCTTCCCATTATCCACGCCGAGATCTATGTCAAATCAGTGGGCTAAATTAACAACCACGCATCCACGATCCCAGCCTCACACACTCTAGTTGCAGCCACTTCTAGAAAGCCCCACCTATGATGGCACTAGGCTTTGTGGGTAAATGTAGACACATAATACCAAGTATAACAGTGCTGTGATCAAACTCTGCTCTCATTCTGGAAGTAAAACCTCAGCTGAGTAGCTAGATGCCAATATTTGAAAGCAATGACGTTGTCCCCATCTTTGCTGGTTGTACCTACATGGCCTTGGTGTCATTTTCCCATTCATTCATGTGATGATATCCATGTGATCACACTAATAATTATTTGAGACATGTACTCATGTTATCATAGCTGATAACACTTATATTCTTGTGGAATAGTGGCACACATGATAATGCTTTTTATATGTCAATTGCTCAGTGATTTTCTATTCTACTAGGTGTGCTTTGTGTGACTTTCATTTCTGAGAGAGCATCTGCCATGTGATTTCATTCACAAAGAAAATATAGAATCTAACATTTTTATCAAGGGGTCAGCCAGATAGCTGAGCCAATTAAAGTGCCTTTAAGCACAATAGCCAGGGTTCAATCCCTGGTGAGTCATGCCAGCCCTGCCCCCCAGATCACACCGAGACAATGACTGAGACTGGGCTTGTTGGCGCGTTCCTATAATCACAGTGCTTGGGAGGCTGAAAATAGGAGGATCACCATGAGTCTGATCTGTGCAATGAAACTCTGCAGACCCTGTACTAAATACATTTTTTAAAAGAATTTTTTATTTTTTTTTTCTTGTTTCAGAACCTTTATTTGTTTATTCACTCATTTTTATGGCTGGCTCAGCCCGCCCCGAGGGCAGGGCTGGTGCAACATGTGGTGCCAGGGATCGAACCGCGGTCCCTGAAGCCACCCAAGCTTTCCCAAGCAGGCGCTTTAGACCACTGAGCCATCCCGCTGGGCCCCCTAAATACATTTTTTATAAAAAATACAATTTTGATTAGGGCCAGCAAGATAGCTCAGCAGACTAAGTGCTTGCTTAGGCAAGCACAGGGATCCAGGTTCAATCTCCAGCACCACATGCCACATCCGCCCCACCCCCAAGCACACTGAGCCACAGAGACAGAGCATGGTAATGCATGCCTAATGCCAGCACTGGGGAGGCTGAAAACAGGAAGATCACTGTGAGTCTGAGCTGCATAGTGAGACCTTGTACCAAATATATTAAAAAATTTAAAATAAATCTAATTAAAATTTAGGAATAACATTTATTCCCTTGGTAAAAAAATAATAATAATAATAAGATTTTCAAGTTAGAAATTAAATACTTTGGTACAGTAAAACTTGAAAAGAAATCTTAAGACAGTTACCAAATCATCATCACTGGATGTACTCAGCAACACTTGACTCGAAAGCAACTGTGAAAAGAAGACTGAGTCACCAGTAGCAAACGTAAGGACTGGAGCTGCTGTTGTGTGAACTGTGACCTTGTGACATGCAAAAGCAGATGGTTCAGGACCTAAGCTGCTCTCAACCAGAGATGAGTTTTGTTCCCAAGGACACTTGACAGTGTACAGGCATCTGGGGTTGTCACAACTAGGCCAGGGGCCAGAAAGATTCCTACTGAGTAGAGAACAGGGATATTCTCTGGAACATTCATTGAACAAATAGGACAGGTCACATCATAAAGAACTGTCCAGACCAGGAGGGCCACAGCATAAAAGAGAGAAGCTCTGCTGTACCAGATGTCAGTAAGTTCCCAGCACAAGCTCACCAAGAATGCCCAGGGTGGGACATCTACAGGTCCAGCCTATAGATAAAGAAACTGAGTTAGTAATAATGAAAAATACATCCATGGTCCATCACTAGTTTGAAAACACTAAGCTTATTCTGCAGGAATATATTTTTTAAAAATAGCAGCATGTGCCAAAATTGGAACTTTGGAAAAAGTTATCTGCACTTTCAGTATTTGACAACACACTGAAGTAAAGCCATAACCTGTAAGCTGCATCAGTTTTCAGCTGTGGACCGAAGCTGCATCAGAGTGCCAAAGTGACCATGGTCTTGCGCAACCCGCCGACCCAAGTTCGCCTCTTAGAATTTTTCCTCTGCTTTATCATACATAATTGGATAACTTCTCTCCAATTTTCTCCTTGCAACAGTGAAGATAAGGTTTTCTGTTTAATCATCCTCCCCTAAGCACTTGCAATCAGCCAGGATATTGCTGCTTTTAAAATAAGACAATGACATTTAATGACTTTCATTTCTTCCTATACAAAAGATTAATTTATATGCTGGAGTTATCATTTCACTGGAAAACTCAGCCTATTCTTTTGATTAACAACTCAATCCCTCCCCTATATATTTAATTTTGTGGCTTTCTCCATATATATTTACCTTCACAATCTAATTTAGCCGTTGCCTTAATGTTAGGATAAAATTAGTCTATGGAGCCGAGGAGTGACACTATGTCCTCTTAGAGGTGCTGCAGGAGTACCCAGCCCCATCCCCTGCTTCTGCTGGCAAGTTATAAGATAAAACCATCAGAGCTAGTGAACAGCCCCTCCGCAGGGCTGCTGGCTCAGTGCACAGACCAATGCCTTCTAGGATCCAACCTTCACATTTCTACTCCCAGCACCAGCACAGTCCCACTGATGCTCAGCTCTGGCCATGCTGGGCAGTCCCTTACTGCACAGATCACCAGCGTAGCCTCCCATTTCCTCATCTTTTGTCAAGTGCTTCCTTTGTGCCCAACGGCCTTCTCTCTGACTCTCCAATCAAAACTCTGTTCACCCTTCCAAGTTCACCCCGAATGTGAACTTAGGCTCCCCATTGAAGCGATTCATGGCCTAGCACAGCTTCTGCTGTGCATGGCTTCACCCCATTTTGCCTTGGTGACAGTGCAAACAGCCCCCACCTGCTGACTGATTTTAGTTACCAGCTGGCATGGTGTCCCATGTAAGCTCATCACAGTCCAGCACCACCACGTATCATCTCATAGAAGAAAAAGTCAAGGCAGAAAGAACTCATCCACAGAGTTATTAAGAGGGTTTAGTGATCTGTGAGCTCCAACACTCGGAAACTTTTTTCTTTCCATAAGCCACAGCAAAAAGGCCCTAGCAGTCCTGCGGGGGAGGGGGGAGGATCTAAAGGACATGCGAAAGAAAGGACCCAGCCGAGAGGGTCACCATGATCCCAGCTGGATGCCTGCATGGGTAGTATGGACCAGCTCTCCCAACTTCTATAAAAAGTGGGTCACACCTCCCATCCAATGAGACTATTTTTATTTAGAAATTATCACACTAAATACACACTAAATCTCCTAAAAGTTATAAAATGGTACCATTAGCCAATTGTTGTGGTTTGTATCTAGTTGTCCCCACAAAGCCTCATGTAAATCATGGGGCAAGTCAAGTCAGGGGCGTGGCCAAGAAAGGCACAGACTGTTAAAAATGACAGCACGTGTTGTCAGGGGTATTTCCCTCCCCCCCTAAGCTTGTATGTCAGATATTTATCACAGCAACGAGAGAAAAGTAAGACATCAATATTAATTAAAATACATTTCTCTATCACCAACAAGATTTTCCCTATCCACAGACAGACAGACAGACAGACAGACAGAGGGACAGAGAGACAGAGAGAGAGAATCCCACCACTTTATGACAGAAGCAGAGGAAAAGTGTTCTGTCAATCCGATGCTGCCCAAGTTCTGACTTTAGCAATTTGCTTCTAGTTTCTCCTCCTGTGAATGAGTAGTTTGACCCGTTTCCTAAGAGACGAGATGCCCTTTGGGGATGCAGTCTTGCAGTCCCTATTGTCCCTAGTGCTCACAAATGACTTAATCTATTTTGACAACTTCATAGTGTCCCTAGAGAGGTACAGTAGAGAAACTGGGAATTGCTGTTGCAAAATAGTGAGTGAGTCGCTGCTGTCAGGAACAAGAAAGCCGAGTTATAACAGCTTGGTCCAAGAATAGAGACTGACTCATCTCTGCGCCGAAAGCCCTGACCAGCATCTCTGTGTATTCGCTGCTGTCCTATAACCCAGTGACTACAGATGGAACAGTGCTCTTAAAAACAAAAGAACTGGGCTCTTATCTTTCCTTCCAATTCCCTGCCTCATCAGCCACAGACTATTTTAACTCTACCCTGACCTTCCACGAGCCTTCCTACAGTCCAGAGAATTAGGACAGGCAGAGCTACAGGCACCTTGGAGTCATCTTCTGCATGGTCCTTGGCCTGCTTGGGTTAAAGATGCATTAAAGGAAAACAGCAATGAGAAGCCTCATTCATTGCTGGTAGAAATGCACCATAGTACAGCCACCTTGAAAGGCAGTCTGTCAATTTCTTTCAAGATGAAAAATATACTCTCTACAATGCTTGGCAGTCTAAGTACCTGCCTGGCAAGTGCAAAGACCCGAGTCCAGTCCTCAGGACTACATGCTATGCCAGCCCTGAAATCCAGGGAGTGCCCTGTTAGACACCAAAACCAGGTATGCTGTTACACTCCTGTAATTCCAGTGCTGGGGAGGCTGAGACAGGAGGATCACAAGTCTGAACTGTGTAGCAAGACCCTGTATCAAGTAAGTAAATAAATAACCATATGGTCTAGCAACTGTACTGCCTGGTATTTAAAAGAGTTAACAACTTATATGTGAACAAAAATCTGCACATCTATGTGTATAACAGCTTTATTCATAATTGCTAAACTTTAGATATGAATAAGATGAGTTTTGATAAACAAATAGATAAATAAATGGTGGCATAGCCAGACAATGGCATATTATAAAGACCTGGAGAAACCTTAAATGCATATGCTACGTGCAAGAAACCCATCTGAGGGGGCTAGAAAGATAGCTCCATGACATAAGTGCCTGCCTGGCAAGTGCAAGGTTGTGAGTTCAAATGGCAGTCCCGCAAAAAAAAAAAAAAAAAAAAA
>PVJA010034784.1:0-22292 GCA_004027025.1 Myocastor coypus | reverse complement strand
TCCTCTGAATTTCTGCCCTTCAAACACCCTTGGAAAGTTAGCAAGTGCACTCTCCTGAGTCTCAGCATCAGCTGAGATTTTCCACTTCTAGGAAGATGGGAAGAGGAGCGCAGCGAAGAAAGAGCCTCTGTGAGATTTGGCGTCCAGATGCTAGAACACAGCAATGTGAGGAAGAGAAAAAGGTGGGAAGTGGGTCCCCAGGACCCAGGAAGGATCTGAAATGACAACTGAGCCCGTGAGGAAAGCAGAGTGGCCTCACTGCAGAAGAAGGAAGAAGCAAGCTGAGGCCCTACTCAGTGTGTGGGAGCGGTGGCTCAAACTGCGGAGGCAGAGTGACTGCTGACAGCCCCAGAAGCCTCCATGGAAGCATGCGCAAGGGGAGCAAAGCAGTGGACACCACGGATTGCGAGGGCTGGTGACGTTCCCGGGAGAAGGCAACTGGAGAGCAGACAGCTGAGCTCAGAACTCAAAGCAGATACAGGCTTGCTCTTACTAGCAGCACCCACCAGCAAAAGTGAGACGGAAATGAATTCAAATCCACGGGAGATCAAGCAGCCAAGTCCAGGCTGGCAGGAGGCGCAGGAAGTGCTCGTGGCTGAACGCTTCAGGTTCCAGCCTCTCAGCCAGGAACCGGCCTGACCTTCAGGAAAGTTAAGGATGCACACTCCCCGGGGTTGTCCACTGCCCTCTGGCAGGGCTATGGCTGGCTTGCTGAGATTGATTAGCACCAGTCTGACCTCTATTTGCCCATTCTGTCTACCAGAGACAAGAGGCGCATATGCTGAACTACACATTATTTTCTCCACTATTTTTTTTTTTTTTTTTTTGGTTGGGGTTGGTTTTAGTTTCGATTTTGCATTCTTTTCTTTTTTCTTAACTGTTCTTGTTTTTATACGAGTATGAAAATTTTTATATGAATGTGAAAAACCAAAGGCAAACAGAAATATTTCTCATTTTTGTGTTGTTGTTCAGTTTTGTTCTTATTTTTATTTTATCCTTCTCTCCTTCCCTCCTACCCTCTTCCCCAGCTTCCAAAAGTTCGTGTAGCTTCCTTTGTCCTCTGGCCTTGCATCTCATCTCTTGCTTATCATCTATTTCTTTATTTGTCAAACATTAACCCATTTTAAATTTCACCTTATGGAGGGTATATGTAATGCATATAATTATCTGGTTTGTTTTAGATTTTTATATAGACACAAATACGGTTCATATGATTAAAGGTGACAAATTAATAGTAACCACAGTGTGTCATTTGATTTTGTAGGCTGTGTTTGATGCTATAAAAAACATAATTTTTCCCATCAGTTGTTCACCCCGGTATTCCAAGTCTGAGATTGAGCAGTGTTTGTATATAATAGTACAAGTCCAGTAAATTGAAGGGATAATGTTTTACAACAAATTCAAACCAAAAAGCCAGTTGTATCCAGGAAACATCTCCAAAAATTAGCCATTTTTAATGAAATGTCAGAAATCAAAAAAATAGATGGGAAATGGACCAGGAAACGAGGTCTAACAATATACTGCATACAGGAAACATTTAGAGCTGGGGAGATAGCTCAGCAGCCTAAGCACTTCCCCAGGTTCCACCCTTGGTGCTGCATGCCACACTGCCATGCCGGCCACTGAAACTGGGTATGGTGGCACATACCTGCAATTCCAGGGCTGGGGCGGCTGAGATAGGAGGATCACTGAGTCCGAACTGTGTGGTGAGGCCCTGTATCAAATAAATAAATAAATAGTCTTAAAAAGAAGAAACATTTAATTAAAAAATACATTCATAGTCCCCTGAGATTCAAAAAATGTCATCCAATGTTCTATGTTATAAGAACCTGGAAAAAAGCAAGGGTAGTTATTTTATTTGTAGATGAGGTGAGTTTCAAGCCAAGAGTTTTAAAGGAAGACAAAGAAGGTTACTACATCCATATAAAGAGAAAAAAAAAAAAAAAACAGTGATCATCGATAGATAGATAGATAGATAGATAGATAGATAGATAGATAGGAGATATTCTCCAAATACCACCACACTCAACTATAAAAAAACAAATATTTTTATTTTAAAATCAAAGAAGCACTGATAAATTTGTAATGAGGGACCTTACTACCCCATTGTCACAAATAGATTAATTAGACAAAATAAAAATCAACAAAGAAATTCAGAACTGAACCAAATTTTTTAACAAATGGACTTAGTGGTTGTCTAAGGTTCCATCCCACAATATCCATGTATCCATTCTGTGCAGCCGCATATGGAATATTCTCCAAAATAGACAATATGCTATATTATACAGCAAGCATAAGTAAATACAAAGAAATCAAAATTATCCTATGCACTGAAGCAATGAACTTAGAAATTAATATCAAAAGAAACCACAAAACCTTCATAAACACATGGGAATCAAATAATACACTCCTTACCATCCAAAGGGTCTCAGACAAAATTAAAGAAGAGATTAGAGAGTATCTACAATTAAATGATAATGCCAATACAATATGCTGGAACTTGTGGGAAGTAATGAAAACACTCCTACAAGGGAAATTGTTACTGTTTGTATCTAGCTGTCCCCCACTCCAAAGCCTCACGTAAATCATGGGGCCATCAAGTGCACCTGCTGGAAGGACAGGACCAGAGGACCAGAGTGGGACTTGAGGAGTGGGGCCAGAGAGGCATGAACCATTAAACTGACAGCATGTGCCATGCGCCTCCCTCACCATCCCCTAGGCCTGGTGGCCTCTCTTGGAGATGTGGAGCAGATCATCCTGGACACGGCAGCACCCCAGCCTCTCTTCCATCCTATAGAGCAGGGGCAGTATCTTGAAACCTCCATTAACTGTGAGCTAAATACACCTTTCCTTCCCTAATTTGAGTGTCAGGTATTTACCCCAGCAATGACAGAAGAGTAACTAAGACAAAATTGTATAGCACTGAATTCTCATATCAAAAAAAAAGGAGCAAGATAAAATAAACAACCTAATGCTGAACTTCAAGTTTCTAAAGAAAGAAGATCAAGTCAGGCCCAAAGCTTATATGAGGGTGGAAACAATAAACACCAGAGCAGAAATTAATATAATGGACACTAAGAAAACAATATAAAGAATCAATGAATCAAAAAATTGTTCTTTGAATGATTAAATAAAATTGACAAACCCTTAGACAAACTTATCAAAAAAGATAAGACTCAAATCCATGCAATTAAGAATAAAAAGGGTGAAAACACAACACATTCTGCAGAAATTCTGAATATCATCAACATCAACTTGGAGAGCCCAGAATAAGCACTACTCTGATATCAAAATCAGACAAAAGTCCAGTCAAAAAAGAGAGCTACAGGCTAATGACCCTAGTGAACATAGATGCAGAAATTCTCAAAAAGAATCAAAATGATTCCACACTACAACCAAGTAGACACACCCAGGAATGCAGGAATGGTTCAGTTCATGCAAATAAATCCAAGTGTAGTGACACGTACCTGCAGCTGTAGCACTCAGAGGCTGAGGTAGGAGGATTACTGTAGGTTTGAGGCCAGCGTGAGCTTAAAAGTGAGTTCAGACGCAGTCATAGAGGTGGGCGGACAATCTTCCAACTGTATAAAACATTCTTATAATTCAACAACATGATCGTGCAACCCAAGATATAACTAGGGAAAGGTCATGAACAGTCATTTTTCCAAAAATAAACAAATGGCTAGCATATACTTTAAAACATAACTAATGTCTTTAGTTACCAAGAAAGCATGAATCAAAAGGTCTCTTTGCATCCACCAGGGTGGCTAGAATTAAAATAAAATGTTGTCAGTTCCTAGTGTTATAAAACAGCAACAGTGATGACAACCAGAAAACCAAGCACTGGTGAAGTGTAGAAAAAGTGGAGCCCTCACACTTTGCTGTGGGATTGCAAAGTGGCCACAGCAGCACGGTGGCTCTTTAATAAGTTAAGGTTAAAATAATCTAAGACCCAGCATTTCTATTATTAGGTAGTGTTATAGTTGTGGTTATGGTTATTGTATTTAGACAAACATAGCTGGAGCTTTGAGAGGCAATGGGATCATAGAGTTGTGATATTAATGAGTAGATTAGCCCTCTAATTAGTTTATAGCCCAATGTGATGCTTGAGGGCAAACCATAGCCAGAACAGATCACTGTGCATGGCCTGCAAGGGTAATCTCCCCGCCTCCTCACTAATCTCTCTCCGCTTCCCACTTTCATGCAATGAGCTGTTTCTCCTCCACCGTGCCCTTGACGTGCTATCCTAACTACCAGCTGACTGTGGACTAAGAACTACAAATGGTGATCCAAAAAGAATCTCTCCTCCTTTTAGTTATGGATGTTGTGTATTGTATCTCAGCAACAAGAGAGTAACAAAGCCAGTTATATACACAAATGAAAAGAAAATACGTATTCCTGCAAAGCATTTTATCTGAATATTTACAGCAGCACTATTCACTATTGTCAAAAGATACAAAGATTCCAGATGAGCATCTACAATGCGCTCACATAGAATGCAACAGTACTCATCCCTACTCAGGAGTGAAGCTCTTCCACACACTGCTGCATGAGTGAACCTGGAAGCTCTGTGCCACACAAAGGAAGCCATGCACAAAGGGTCACATACTTTATGATTCCTTTTGTAATAAATACCCCGGAATAGTAAAGCTGTAGCCATCTAAAGCAGGTCCTTGGTTGTTGGGGTTCGGCAAGCAAGGAACAGGAAGTAGAACAGCCTTATGGGTATAGGGTTACCTCAGTACAGTTGAGGTTATCTTCTGGAGTGATGAAAATAATCAGTAACTGGGCCGATGAGATGGCTTAGTGGTCTAAAGTACTTGCTTAGGCAAGCTTAGGCAACTACAGGGACTCTGGTTCGATCTCCGGCACCACATGCTGTGCCAGCCCCACCCCCAGGGTAGGCTGAGCTAGCCATAATATAAAAAGAAAGAAAAAAGTTCAGAAAATAAAGAAAATAAATAATCCACAACTGATTGTGCTTATACAACATTATAAGTATAATAAGTGCCACTCTGGGTGTACAACTTACTTTGTTACATATTTTTGCCATAGTTTAGATCTAGAATGTCCCCAGAAGTGTGTTGACATGAGACGTGGTCCCATGGTGAAGCCTCATGAGGAAGTGGAAGACATCCTAAAGGAGGGACCTTATGGGAGTGCACTAGGTCATGGCAATGTGCCCTCAGCACATGTGGCCCTTCCTGGGTCCTCCCTTTGGCTTCCCCCTGTATGGAAGGTGAGTACTCTGGTTACACACACTGCCCCCTCTATGATGTGCTGCCTTCTTGAAAATGCAGTCAATATAAGCCACCTCTCACACACTGAAACATCTAAAACAGTGATTCTAGCCAAAACTTTGGTCCTCAGAAGTTCATTACTTCAAGTACTTTGTCAGTGCTCACTAGAAAAACAGATTTAATATAACATATACAGACATATAAGGATTTGCAAGGTAGGCTTACAGTGGCCTACTGCAGAGTCACGTGTGGAACAGTGTAGGACAGTCTGTGTGCAGGGGATCTGAAGGATTCAATCAAAGATACAAGGCCTGGGGCTCACTGTAGAGTCCTGTACACATTTGTGTAAGGAGGCTGAGGAGCCCGCATTGTGCAGATAGAAGACAGACTTTCTTCCTTGTTACCCTTTCTACTCCATTCAGGCTTCACGCCTTCTGGCCAGTGCCTCTCACACCCGGGAGGGTCTCTGTCTCCCATAACTCCTTTCAGTCACATACAGAGCTATGCTGACCCAATCAGTTGGGTATTTCCTGCTCAAGCTAACTACCACAGTCATGAAACCTGACTACACAGTATTGGGTCACAATAAGAAAAGGAGATGAGAGGCAGAAAAAAGAAAAATAGGCAGGGAGAAAAAAAGAAACAAAGTATTAAAGACAAAAAAAAAAAAAAAGAAGAAGAAGAAGAAGAAAATAAAAGATAATTCTAAGAAAATTGTCTATTTATTGTGAAACTCACCCGTCCATGTTTTTAATAACTCTAACATTTGATTCAACAATCAGATCTTCTAAGACTTTCCTAGATTCTTCCATCCCCAAAAGAAAGCTTTTGCCAAACTTAGTCTTAAGGCACAGCTCTGCTATTTATATTCTTTCTCCTCCAGAAGCACTAACTTTCCACATGTGATCACTCACTATGTATTTTTAGTCTAATTTTTGCCCCTGAGCTTAGGGAGTGGGCATTTCTAACTCTCCCTGGATAATCCTACTTGAATGTCTCACCACTATCTTTTAATTATACTTTCAGTTTCTCCCTAAAAACAACCTCCATCACCGCTTTGGTCTCATACTTTCGGGGCCAATCATCTTAATTTACAAAAACTAAAACCCAGTTGTTGTAAGGAAGTTTTTAAAGCCACAGAACTGGCTAGCACAGTCCCAATTCTGAAAGGATACAGTCATCACTCGCTCCCTTCCTTCACCTAGCCTCTCCCATTAGTCACTAAATTGTGTTGACCTTTCCTTCAAATAGTCTCTGTATCCTTCCACACTCTGCCATCTCCACTGCCAGGCTCCCATTCAAGTTGTCAGCACCTCCTACCTCGATGTCTGCAGCAGCCTCCTGGCAGGTCTTGGTAACTCCATCCTGCATGTTGTGGCTTCGGGAGCTCACCCCAAACCACAGGATGTTTGCATGGAAAGGAATTAGAAGATCATCAAATAGGTTGCACCAAACAGAGGATGTGAGCCAACGCAAACCTCTGCCTGCTGCCTAGGTCCACAATACCTCTCCAACTATCAAGCTATAGAGAGTAAAGCACAGTGGCACATGCCTTTAATTCCAGCTAGTTGGGAGGCTGAAACAGGAGGATCATAAGTTCAAGGCCAGGCTGAGTAACTCAGAGGGGCTCTGTATCAAAATAAAAAGCCAAGCTGGGCATAGCAGTGCACACATGTGATCCCAGAACTGGAGAGGCTACAAGTTTGAAGCCAGCTTGAACTATAGAGTAAGACCCTATCTCAGAAAAAACAACCAACCAACCAACCAACAAGCAAAACACAAAACATGATACTTTTCATAAAAGGCCCCAAAAGCTTTACTAAAAGACTTCTAGATTTAATAACCAAATTCAATAGCATAGCCAGATACTAAGTCAACACGCAAAAATCAATAGCATTCCTGTATCTAAATAACACACTCTTTGAGAAAGAAATTAGGAAAAACAAACCCTTCACAATAACACTCCACAAATGAATATGTAAGAATCGAATAAAGGAAATGAAAGATCTATGCATTGAATATTATAATACCCAAAATGGAGACTGAAGAGGATATCAGAAAATAGAAAGATATCCACTGTTCATGAATAGGAAGAACAAACAGTGGAAATGGCCATACTCCCAAAATTATTATAAAGATTTAAGTAAATCTCAATTAAAATACCATTAGTATACCTCAAAGATCTAGAGAAAGCATTTCTAAGATTCATCTAGAACCAGAAGAGATCTAGAATAGCAAAGACAATCCTGGGCAACAAAAGCAAGGCAGGAGGCATCACAAACCTAACTTGAAATTATTCTATAAAGCTACTGTGATAAAAATCATCCTGGTGCCGGGCGTGGTGGCGCACGCCTGTAATCCCAGCACTTGGGAGGCTGAGGCAGGAGGATCGTTGTGAGTTCGAGACCAGCCTGGGCTACAAAAGTGAGCTCAAAGCCAGCCTGAACTGCACAGTGAGACCCTGTCTCAAAAAGAAAAAAAAAAAAAAAAAAATCATCCTGGTACTGGAAAAAAAAAAAAAAACAGATCCAAAGATCAATGGAACAGACTAGATCTAGACACAGCTACAAACACATTGAGCCACCTTATCTTTGACAAAGGGGCCAAACATATCTACTGGAAGAAAAATAATCTCTTTAATAAATAGTTCCTGAAAAACCTCATTCTCCACATGCTGAAGAGTAAAACCAGATTCAGGTCTATCACCATGCACTACACCAAAGTCAAATGAATCAAAGATCTAAATATTAAAACAGAAACAATAAATCTACTGGAAGAGAAAGTAGGTTGAAATCTTGAAAAACACTGGAATAGGCAAGGAGTTCATTTAAAAAAAAAAAAAAAAAACTGCATAGGGAATACTCCAAGAAATCAACAATTAAGATCTCATCTTTTAAAAAAGTTTTTACCCATCAAAAGAAATCACCAACAGAGTGAAAAGAAAACTTATGAATTGGGAAGAAGTCTTAACCACTAGTCACTCAAAGCACTTCAAAATGGGCATCTGAGATAAATGCACACTTCTCAGATGAAGAAATACAAATAACAAATGAACATATGACAAAATGTCCCACATCACTGATCAACGATCATTTCAGAAATGCAAATTAAAACAATACTGAGATTCCATCTCACCCCAGAAAGAATTGGCTGTCATCAATGTTGAATGGGGCTTTGAGGAAAAATGAACCCCTCTCTGCTATTGGTCAGAGTGTAGATTGGTACAACCACTATGAAAATCAGTGTAGAGATTCCTCAGAAAACTAGAATTAAAGGTCCTATTCAACCCAACCATTCTCCTCCTAGATATTTTTCCAAAAGAATTGAAGGCAATGTATATGTACCCATATTTATAGCACCAGAATTTGTCATAGCTAATTATTAGAAACAACCCAAATGCCCATCAATTGAAGAAAGAATAAAAAAGATGTGGTATTTTATACAAGGAATATTACTCGGCCACAAAGAAAGACAAACTTAGCTGGGTGTGGTGGTGCACACCTGTAATACCAGCATTAGGGAAGCTGAAGCAAAAGGATTGGTGGGAGTTTGAGACCAGCCCGGGCTACAAAAGTGAGCTCAAAGCCAGCCCGAACTGCATAGTGAGACCCTATCTCAAAAAGACAAAAAAAAAATTTAAAAACTTGAAGCTTTTATATAGATAAATGGATGCAACTAGAGACCATACTTATAAGTGAAATAAGTCAGGCTCACCTGCACAAACACTGTGTTATCTCTTGTGGAAGAAACTACAAGAATAAATAAGATCCAAAAAGTATGACAGATATTGGGAAAAGGACACAAACTGTTCTTTTTTCTTTTTTTTTTTTTTCAGCATCAGGGATTGAACTCAGGATTTTGCATTTGCCAGGCAAGCACTTATTCCACTGAGTTATCACCTGATCAAACTGCTCTTTTTGGAGAAATAAGAAACTGCTGTTTTGCTATCTTTTTGTTTTGTTTGTTGAGATAGAGTCTCACTATGTAGTTTAGGCTAGACTTAAATTCAGTATGTAGCTCCGACTGAATTCTCACCAATCCTCCTAACTCAGCCTCCCAAGTGCCGGGACTACAGACATGAGCCATCAGCACTCAGCATGGGATTTTTTATTCTTAGAACTACATCTGTTGGCCTGGTGTGGTGGTGCCAGACTACAAACTCAGCACTCAGGAGGGTAGGATGGGAAGATCATGAGTTCAAGTCTAACCTGGGCTACACAGCCAGAAAATTTCAGGTTATTCTAGATCACAGTATATCACCAGTCTATCCCTAAAATACAACAGAGAAGTGGCACCTACTTGTAATCCCAGGTTTTATTTTATTTTATTTGTCTTCTTTTGAGACAGGGTCTCACTGTGCAGTTCAGGCTAGCCTTGAGCTCACTTTTGTAGCCCAAGCTGGTCTCAAACTTGCACTGATTCTCCTGCCTCAGCCTCCTGAGTGCTGGGACTACAGATGTGTGCCAGTATGGCCTGGCTATAATCCCAGGTTTTAGAAGGCTGAGCCAGGACAGGACTGCTGCAAATTGAAGGTCAGCCTGGGCTACATGCGGTCAAGGCCAGACTGTATCACACAGAGAAATTGAATCTCAAAAAAATAAAATAAAATAAATGCAAAACTATACCTACTAGGGGGCTGGGGAGATAGCGCTGAGGCACAAGTGCCTGCCTGGCAAGTGCAAGGTCATGAGTTCAAACCCTAGTCCTGAAAAAAAAACAAAAAAAACTACACCTACTAAATCCAACAAATTTCCATAAGAAAGTGTTCAAATAATAAGATAGAAGTCAACAAAGTTAAGGGACTTCTGTTAAGATCACTTCCACTAAATTTCTACTTTATAACTCTCAGATTATATATAATTCCAAGATTTTCTCAAGGCTTGCCAAATTAAAAGATTTACAGTGTGTGAACAAAGAGAAACTTGGGACCTATTTGACTATTACGTTTTATTTCATTTTGATATTATTATTCATTTTAGTTTATTTTGGTACTGGTATTTCCGATATACTCTGCAGGTGTACTACTGCTGAGCTCCGTATCAGGCCTTGTAGGGTTAATTTTAGACACCAGATGTTTCTAAGTAAAGTCTATTTGTTTGATTAATCTTTCCTTCCCCTAGAAGACTGGATGTTATTTTTTTCTTTTCTTGCAATTGGTGATAGAGCCCAAGACCTTTCAAAACTAGGCAAGTGCTCTACTACTTAACTACACCCAAATCCCACACTTCTGAGGCAGGAGACTGGAATGTGGTAATCTGATTGGGGAAGTGGGCATGGCCTGTGGATTACCAAACTGACCGCACAGAACGGATCCCAAAACCTTTACCTGGAACCCATCAGAGAGTGAGTGCTAACTCCAATTCTCTGGAGAACTCAAGGAGGTTCTTGATACAACAGCCTAGACCTGGTGTCACCTTGTGGAGTGGGAGACACAGAAGGCCACCGCAAAGCACGTGGCCATGACGGTGCTTCGCAGGGGCCCACACTCACCCTGTGGAGCGTCTTTCTTTTCCTACTTGTAGTTGGCCTAAACTTGCTCCGCAGAACTTATTCTTTTCTTTTCATACCTTTAATCAATACTGTCTTAGTTACTTTTTACTCGTTGCTGGGACAAATACCTGACACTCAAAATGAAGGAAGGAAAGATTTATTTAGCTCACAGTTACTAGAGGTTTCAGTCCATCCTCAGCTGGCCCAAGGCTGAGTGAAACAGAGCAGAGAGCATCCAGTTCATGGCAGCAGAACAGCAGCAAAATGGTGGCAGAAGTAGCCAACCAAACAGGACAGCAGAGAGCAACAGCTCTAGTCTATCTCTCTGTCTGTTTATGTTACATTCAGCTCTCTGCCTTAGCCTCCGCCTTAGCCTACACCCAGAATCCCAGAAGTACTTCGACCCATAATCCCATCAGTACTAAAACCCATAATCCCCGGGATCATGGATCAAGTCTCAAACTCTAGAAGTCCCCACCCAATGACTACATGAGGCTTTGGGGGGACAACTAAACATAACCATAACAAATACAAAGAGCCAGGCATGGTAGCACAAGACCATAATCCCAGGAAGCTCAGGCAAGCAGGCCACTGTCTTAGTTACTTTTTCCTCGTTGCTGGGACAAATACCTGGCACTCAAAATGAAGGAAGGAAAGATTTATTTAGCTCACAGTTACTGAAGGTTTCAGTCCATATTCAGCTGGCCCAAGCCTGAGTAGAACAGGACAGAGAGCATCCAGTTCATGGCACCAGAACAGCAACAGAATGGTGACAGAGGCAGCCAACCAAACAGGGCAGCAGAGAGCAACAGCTCTAGTCTGTCTCTCTGTCTCTCTTTATATTCCAATCAGGCTCTCTGCCTTACGATATCCACCCTAGGCCACACCCATAGTCCCAGCCATACTAAGACCAATAATCCCATCAGTTTTAAAACGCATAATCCCAGGCATCAGGGATGAAGTCTCAAACTCTAGATCAGTACTAAACCACGTAATTTCAGTGTCTCATGAGTCAAATCTCAATCTATAGAAGTCCCCCCCCCATGACTGCATCAGGTTTTAGGGGACAACTAGACATAAACCATAGCAGCCACTATGAGCCTTGTCTACATAGTAAGCTCAAGGCCAGTCTGAACTACATAACAAGACCTTGTCTCAAAAAAAAAAAAAAAAAAAACCAGGGACTGGGAAGACAGTTTGGTGATCTGAGCGCCTACCTGGCGAGCACAAGGACCCAGTACCTCTTGTTGTGCCTGGGCATACTGTGCCAGCAACTGGGTGGGGTGGCTTACACCTATAATTCAGCACTGGGGAGGCTGAGACAGGAGGATGACTACAAGTTTGAGCTGTGTAGCAAGATCTTGTACCAGATAAATAAATAAATAAATAAATAAATAAATAAATAAATAAATAAATTTTTTTAAGTCTAAAAACAAAAAAAGCGAAACCTTATTACTTTTTGCTATTGTTTTCACCAATTCTAAAAGAGACTCCAGTCCTCTAAAACCTGTTAACAATTCCATTTTTATTTTTAAGTTTACTTTGGCTTTTTGAGACGGGGTCCTACTAGATAGTTTAGACTGGCCTTGAATTCATTCTGTAGCCCAGGATGGCCTTGAACTCACAGGGATCCTCCATTGCCTTGGCCTCCTGAGTGCTGAGGTTAGAAGGGTGCCCCCATCACAACCAGTTTATTAGTTTTGCTTGAGGCAGGGTCTCGTATGTACTTGAGGCTGGCCTTGAACTCTCTGTAAAACTCAGGTTGCCTCAGCCTCCTGAGTGCTAGGATAACAGGTATGTGCCACCACCTGGATTGCCTGCCAGCAGCTGCAGCTGTCTGTAACAAAAGCACTCTTACTTTTTGAGTTCTCTGTCCCATACTTATAATCTCATAATCTCTTATAATCTCATAACTCTCTTTAAAAGAAATTAAATAGTTTAAACCAGGTATGGTAGCCATGCCTATAGTCCCAAGCAAGGTAGGAAGATCACAAGTTTGACAACCGTGCAGACTGCTCTTGGAAATCTTGTCTCAAAAGCACAAGATTAGGGCTGGCCAGATAGCTCATCAGATTAAAGCGCATGCATGCATGCATGCCGGCCCCACCCTCAGGGCTCACTGAGATAGCTGAGAGGTCGACTGAGACAGGGCATGGTGGCATGTACCTGTAATCCCAGTGCTCGGGAGGTTGAAAACAGGAGAATCAGTGAGTCTTTTCTGTGTGGTGAGACCCTGTACACTCTGTACTAAATACATAAAAATAAAATAAAACAAAAACCACAAAATTTTGCAAAGGAAAAAATAGTTTAAATTGAAGAATCATGGCTTAGGAATATGAATTCAAGTTACCTCAAGGACACATTCCACCATGCAAGAAGTTCCATGGAATTTTATAGTCACAAAGAAAGCCATGTATTGAAAAGTCTACAGAACACAAGGAGGGCTCCCGAGGAGGTGGGCTGCAGCAAGGCAGGACTCTCTTTCGAGGACTCAGACACACACCTCAGCGTTCAGGTTTGGGGAGAGGCTTGCTGAAGTAGGCGTGGCATTCCCAAAGACTTACCTGCCTAACCGGCAGGAGAATGTTCGGTATCAGGCTAGTCCTCCTCTGTGGACACAAAAGACAGGGGCCTGGCGCAGGGAGAGGAACAAAAGAGAGGCAGAAAGCTGGAGGAAAGGGCCAAGATAACTCTGGCTTTTCATCATCTCCTACAGTAAAAATGTTCCACTCAGCCCAGGTCCAAGAATCTGCCAGCCTGTTCAGTACAGGTAAGGCTTCTCTTCATTCATTTGTTTTTAATTAATTTTATTGGTACGTTTTTGACATACACAAAGATCACCTTCATCATAGGGAATTTGTAGCATTACTTAGTATATCTTAACACTTTCTCTTTCCCCATTCCTCTCTCCTCCTTTCAACCTTTTCCAGCCTTTTTTTTTTTTTTTTGGTACTGGGAATTGAACTTAGGCCCCTGTAACTTGCACTTATTCTGCTGAGCTATCTCCCTGGTCCTGGGCCTCCTTCTTCACAAGAGTTTAGGGTTTTTTGTTTGTTTGTTTTGTTTTTGTTTTGGTTTTGGTTTTGGTTTTGGTTTTTTTTTTTAGAGGAAACTGGGAATCAAACTCAGGACCTCACATTTGCCAGTCAGGTGCTGCCTCACTGAACTACATCAATGACCCTGATTCCATTTTTTTTTTCTTTCGTTCTACTTTTTCTGTTCCCTTTCTAACTTTCCACGTTGCCCCTCTCTGTTTCCCTTCCCACTTGAATATTTTCTTCCTGCTTCCTAATACATATTGTCCATGTTGGTTCTTGACTGTACCTTCAATTTCTGTTTACTTTTTCTTTTCTTTTTTCTTTCTTTTAACTTTTTGATAAAGGGACTCACTATGAAGTTGAGGCTGGCCTTGAGCTCACTATGTAGAACAGACAGGCCTCAAACTCATAATGCTCTTCCTGACTCTGCCTCTACAGTACTGAAATTCTAGGCATTCACCACCCTGCTGAGCTCCAGCTATGGGTTTTCAAAGAAACCTCAGCTCACACAAAAAATATCAACCAAAAAACAGGCCTGGGAATGTAACTCAGTGATAGAGTACTTTTGTAGGATATATGAGGCCCTGAGGAGGAAAAAAAGGAAGGAGGGGAGGTGGGAGGGAGGAAGGAAGGAAGGAAGGAAGGAAGGAAGGAAGGAAGGAAGGAAGGGAGGGAGGGAGGGAGGGTAGGAGGGAGGGAAGGAGGGAGGGAGGGGAGGAGGGAGGGAAGGAGAGAGGGAGAGAGGGAAGGAGGGAGGGAGGGGAGGAGGGAGGGAAGGAGAGAGGGAGAGAGGGAGGGAGGGAGGGGAGGAGGGAGGGAAGGAGAGAAGGAAGGAAGGAGGGAAGGAAGGAGAGGGAAGGAGAGATGTTGGGGAAATCAGCTAACAGTGGCATCGAAAGCAACAATAAAACACTGAGCTGTACATTACCCTGTTAAAGACTTCTTTATCAAAGCACAGCTGAGGGACAGGCACCCCTGTGACCTCAGCTGAAGCGATGCGACCAGAATCTCCTGGCTGCGCCAAAGTATGACCGGGCAGCCTGCTTCTAAAAGTGGCTCACCAGCTAAACTAGACTTCACTGGGCTCGGGACTGCTGCCCTCACCTTCTGGAGTTAGGTTCCAAGTTCTTTTCTGCTCAAAGAACTGAATAAAATGCCACAAAGCAGTGACCAAGGTTATCTGAGGAAGTAAAAGTGAAGAGGGAGGAAAGAGCTCTGCAGAGGGAGCTCTGGGCCCAGCAGAAAGGGCAGGGTGCCCTGGGGGAAGCAGAGTGGAGAAAGGGGAGGGCAGGCGGGGGGCTGCAGCCATGCACAGGTCGACCAGATCTCCTGGAATCCCACAAGCACTTCTACAACAGGCCTGGGAGGCGGTGCTGGGATCCCACGCCTCAGGCTTTGGTCAAGCCTAGGCCTCCTCCTGAGACCTGGGGCTCCACGGAAGCCCAGCTCTGGCAAGTGTCCGGGACCTTCATTGTTGGTAGAGTCTAATCCCCTGACCCAGCAGGAGGAGGGTGAGTTTGAGACCAGCCTCTGCAACTCCTCAAAGTCAAGGCCAGCCTGAGCTACGTGGTAAGACCCTGTGTCAAAAAAAAAAAAATAAATAAATAAAAAATAAAGGCACTACACAATATCACATTGTAGAATTTATTTTAGCAAATTATTTTTAAAATATTTCTGGGAGCGATGAGGAGGCTGAAAACAGGAAGATCACCACAAGTCAGAGCTGTATAGTGAGACCCTGTACCAAATACATTTAAATATATATATATATATATATATATATATATATATATACACATATATGTAATATATATTATATATATTATATATACATATATAAATATTATATATATATATATATATATATATATATATATATAAAATCAGACCTGCCAGATAGCTCAGCGGATTAAAGCGCCTGGTTAGAGAGGCACAGGGAGCAGGATTCAATAGAATGAGAAGTTTTTTGGGTTTTTTTGTTTTTGCTGGCTCAGCCTGCCTTAAGGGCGGGTCTGCTGAGGCATGTGGAACTGTAGATTGCACCATGGTCCTTTGTGCCTAACTGAGTTTGCTCAAGCAGGTGCTTTAAACAGCTGCACTAACTCACAAGCCCGAGCCTTGATTGAGGCTGGGCATGGTGGTGAGTGCCTGTCATCCAGCTCAGGGGGCTGAAAGCAGGAGGATCACTAGGAATCCAATCTGTGTAGTGAGACCCTGTACTAAATCTATATGGAAAAAAATATCCAGGAGTTTTATTCCTTTTTCCTCTTCTCTTCCCTCTCCTTTTATTTCTCCTACTTCTTGAAGTGCTGAAGCCCTTTATTAGCCCTTTGGCTTCTTTTAAAACCAACTTCTAATCCTATAATTGAGTTCACAGTGGATTAAATTGTTATCAAACATCTTTGGGGCATTAGAAGTCACTTCTAAATTAAATCAAGCGTCAGAAAATCAGCATGGTGTTGTCCAGAGAAATGAAGGCATGCTAACTTAGACTCCCCAGGGGCTAATTAAAGGGGTTGTAAATGATTGATTAAGAGCGCTATTTAATGATTGCCATGGGGAATATTTACCTTATTCTAAAGAATGAAACCCATGTGACCATGAGGCCCTAACAAAGATGTGGAGGCTGAGAGAGGGAAAGGCTCAGCCTTAACTAGGCAGATGGACCTGGCCCAGGGCTGCTGAGTCTTACCTGAGTCTTTGCTGCCTTCCCTGGCTCAGTGACTCAGTGGCTCCGGCACAAGTGGTGCCCAAGAGTGCAGGCCGTAGGTTTGTACAAGGGTTGTTCTGCTTTGTCTTGGGTATTGAACTACATTCCCAGCCCTTTGCATGATTTCTTTTGAGACAAGACTCAGCTCATTTGTCCAGGCTGGGCTCAAACTTTCAAGTACCATCATGGGCCATCATGCCTGGCTTTTGGATGCTGTTCTTGGTGATGCTTCTTGTTTATTAGTTTATTTTTTTTAGAGACAGAGTCTTGCTATCTAATTCAAGTTGGGCTTTAACTCACTTAGTAGCCCAGGCCAACCTCAAAAATCACAGCGAACCTCCTGCCCTAGTGCTGGGATTTCAGGCTGTGCCACCAAGCCACCAGCTCAACATGTCCTTCAGTGGAAGAAAATTAAATAAAAATTAAAACTAAACCCTAAGAAAGGAATGCAGCTCAGTGACAGGGTATCTAAGGAAAAACAAGGCCTTGAGTTCAACCCTCTGCACTGGGAAATACAAAAGCAAAACAGAGCTGCAAAACATCCTTTTACACTGTTTAAATTAATCTTACCTTCAAAAAATTAAAAACAGTGATAATAAACCTCCAAAGTATATGGTCTTCATTCAATATTGTAATTGACAACGTTAGAGGCGATTAAACTATTAATTAGAAATCTGCTTTGATGCAAAGCAGAGAGGAAATGGCTTCAATTTTCACTTCTGACATATTTACATGTAGAAACAAAGCTTTTGTAGAGTTAAATCAGAGAGAGGTACTTAGCATAAGAAAGAGTTAACCTTGCTTAGGAGTGTCCTTTTTTTGTTGTTGGAAAAATACTTGACAAATCTGCTTTTAAAAGCAAATGTGAAAATATTGTGACTGCCTTTTCTACAGTCTTCCTAGGAAATTTAGCAGATGGAAAGAAACCATGAATCGTCAAAATAATAAGCACACCATGTTTTACAACTATCAAGAGAGAAATAACCACTTTTCTGTTTTATAATGAAGTTTTTTTTGCATATCCTAGTGTGTGATGACTAAGAATAATTAGCATACAGACAGGTTAATAATGTCAATTCCTTCCATATTTCCAAAAGAATATAACAAAATCCAAGCTTTTATTTAGCTTATAGAATTTATATTGGCCTGAGTAAGCAACCAAATATTGCTGCTGATGTAAGGAACACATTTTTAAAAAGGGAGGGGGGGCGGATAAAAGAACAACTAAATATTCACAGGCATGAACATTTTCCTAACATCTTTAAGCTCTGGGTTCTTGGTAAAGGCTGTAACAATAATAAGCCTAAGTGGGCAGCTGTTTTCCATCTGTTATTCAGTAAGTTTTACCCAAGTATTTACTCCTCAGTACTGTTAAGTATCCCCTTCCTTAAAATAAGAAAGGAAAAGTCTATCAAAAAACCATGTTCTGCTTTTGAAAAGCCATGAACTCAGCCAGTCCGCTTCCTCAGAAGTAAGGGCCTGCAGCAGACTGATTTCAAAAATGACTTAATCTTAGCCCAGTGTGGTGGTTTCCATCTGAAATCATAGCACTCTGCAATCTGAGGCAAGAGGATCGCTGGGAGATCAAGGGCAGCATGGGCTACATAGCAAGATCCTATCTTAACCCACTCCCCCTAAAATTATTTAATTCAGACAAATTGAGCTGTTCTAGGCATAGCACAGGCAAATACTATCAAGACACACAATCTGCTGCCAATTTAAAGATCAAATACATTAATGCAAGTTTGGTGGGTTGCAAAGACAGAGAAAACCCAATATCTGCTTTTCAGAGACTTTATGGTTATGAAATGAATTCATATGGGGGCCATAAAAAGGAAATTTCCTCCTCCCTTTATTTTTCACCAACATGTCTTTTAATGTTGTTTGCAATTTAATAATTACTGGTTTGTCACTAAAGTTTTTGTTTCTTTTTTTTTAATTATTTTTTTATTTTTTTTCTTGTTTCAGTACTTTTGTTTGTTTATTTATTTATTTTTATGGCCTACTCACCCTGCCCTGAGAACAGGGCTGGTGCAGCATGTGGTGCCGGGGATCGAACCGCGGTGCTTGCAGCCGCCTAAGCTTTCCAAAGCAGGCGCTTTAGACCACTAAGCCATCCTGCCGGGGCCCCTAAAATTTTTGTTTCTTCAAATCATCTGGCACTTCACTCTTTAAACTTTTCAAGTATCAGAAAAACCATATATTCTTTTCAAAATTCAATTCTGCATGAGAAGCAATATACTTTTGTTAATAACCCAGTCATTAAGTAAGCACAAACGACATATTCCTGCCCTGTATTCTAATTGTCTTATAGCCCTGAGACACAAATTTTACTATATATGGTCTCATGCCCATTTCTTCCAAAATCTATGTAGCATTTATCTTATTGACATATCCCCAAATCTCTAATCCTTTGTATTATAAAATGAAATAAAACCACATGCAATTAAGACAGAGGTGAAGATCAGGCGAGGTAGCTCAGTAGGCCAAGTGCCTTCTTAGGCAAGTGCAGGGACCCGTGTTGGATCCCTGGCATCACATGCTGCACAGGCCCCACCTTCGGGCATGCTGTGCCAGCCACTGAGACCAAGTGTAGTGGCACAGGCCTGTAATCCAATCACTGAGGAGGCTGAAACAGCAGAATCACTATGAGCCCCAGCTGTATAGTAAGACCTTGTACCAAATGCATGAAAAAAAAAAAAAAAGTCAGGACGGTGAGGTTTATATGACTCTGTATAATACAATGTGGCCGTAAGAAAAATTACTTACAGCTAGGTGTGGAGCACATGCCTATAATTCCAGTACTCAGGAGGCTGAGGCAGGAGAATGACCATAAGGCTGGCCTGTGAGCATGAGGTAACACCCTAACTCAAAACAACCAACCAAAAAAAAAAAAAAAAAAGAGAGAGAGAAAAGAAAAATTTACTGAGAAAATCTCTGTTGTATGTAAAATTATATGTACCTAACAATTCTTATATCATTTAATCACTCTCATAGCTTAAAGAAGAAATATTGCATAGCTAAAGGCCTTTTGTACATCTAAGTTCACAGCCTACTCACGTTTTGTAGTGTAGCAACAGTAATACATAATTACTCCAATTTAAAAGAATGTGTGCAGCTCTGAATTTCATTTCTTAAAAAAAGCACAGGTTGTTATTCAGAGAAAAATACATGAGCTAATGGGCTAAGTGTGGAGTGTATTCCCAGCTCTACCAATGACTCAGAGGTTGCCCTTAGACTTTCGTGGGCCTCACTTTTTCTCGACTCTAAAATAAGGACATTACTGTTTGCCGATTATTCCTCCCAAAAGAGAAATTCTCCCACATTCTGTGGCCATGGCTGTGTCTAGTTCTCCACTTCCATTCCCTCACCTTTATTAGGGGATGCCTGTACCAGGAAAGACCCCATGCTCACCTTCAGCTGGGCGTGTAATCCATTTCATATATTCCCAACCCTAGCTCCAGACAGATCCCACAAAACTCACACTTCTATTGCTGAAATAAGATTCTCATTTTCCTCTTCCTAGATGCCTGATGCCTACACTTTCTCTTAAAGTTCATAAAGCCCAAAGTTCCAAACACTGATTTCCACAATAAGATTTAAATCAATTTCCAGAAGTTTTGTTATCATAGAGCCATAATTCTATTGAATCTGGTGTCTTTGATTAAATTATCCTTTGTACTGGTCACTGTTTTGCCCTAAGTCATTTTTAACCCTACCTCATCCTCCCCAAATTCTTACAGTGCAGCACGTGACCCTTCCTTCAGTGTGCATCTGGCCTGTGCTTAGTGGGGGGCTTTGATGATGTGTCCACTATCCGGTAGGAAGCTCCCAGGGGCTCCTGCAACCTCCCCTGGGTAGCTAACCTCCAGGCAATGCAAACAGGAGCAAGCGGGGGGCTTGCTGTACAGTGTGTGAATTTATTCAGCAATTAATGACTTTCTTTCCTTTTCAAAGTGATGTGGGCCCAGGTAAAGAGAGTCAGTAAAGCTGAAGGAGAATAAGACTGCCTGAAGCCTTGTAGCTCTGTGTAGTGCAGATGGGCAGAATGTTCCAACTTACAATATATATTGCTTTATGTTATGTTACATCACTTTGTACCTTAAGTGTCTATAGATGCTTTATAATCCAACTGGTAACAGCCTAGTTGTTTAACATGTATCTAGCATCATGGGACTTTAGATGGTATTTGTCATTTGCTTAAAGTGGAAAAAAAAAATCTAAACATGTTGCCACTGAAGAAAAGAACCAGTGTAAGGTGCTACACAGTTTCCAGAAGTTACCACATATAAACCCAATGCTCCAAACTTTTTTCTTTTGTATTTCTTTTTTTTTAAATTTTTTTTTCTTGTTTCAGAACCTTTGTTTGTTTATTCACTCATTTTTATGGCCGGCTCAGCCTGCCCTGGAGGCAGGGCTGGTGCAGCATGTGGTGCCGGGGATCAAACTGTGGTCCCTGAAGCCGCCCAAACTTTCCCAAGCAGGCGCTTTAGACCGACCACTGAGCCATCCCACCAGGCCCTTCTTTTGTATTTCTAATAATTTGTTTACAGATGACTTCTGAAGCTCTGAAACCAACCTCAGAAATGATTTTAAGAATAAAACATTCCAGGGGCCTGGCGGGATGGCTCAGTGGTCTAAAGTGCCTGCTTGGGAAAGCTTGGGCGGCTTCAGGGACCGCAGTTCAATCCCCGGCACCACATGCTGTGCCAGCCCTGCCCACAGGGCGGGCTGAGCCAGCCATGAAAATGAGTGAATAAACAAATAAAGGTTCTGAAACAAGAAAAAATAAATACAATAAAAAATTAAAAAAAAAAAAAAGAATAAAACATTCCAAAGTCCCAGCCTAGTAGCTCAGCAGACTAAAGCACCTGTTTATCACAAGGGCCTGCCTGGCAAGTACAAGGTTGTGAGTTCAAACCCCAGTCCCAAAAAAAAAAAAAAAAAAAAAAAAAAAAAAAAAAAAAAAAAAAAAAAAAAAAAAAAAAAAAAAAAAAAAGCACCTGTTTAGGCAGAGCACAGTGGCACAGTGTCTTGGGTTCGAACCCACCCCTGGTATATAATGCCGGCCCCATCCCCACGGCTCTCTGAGGTGGTGATTGAGACTGGGAGTGGTACATGTCTGTAATCCCAGTGCTTGAGAGGCTGAAAACAGGAGGATCACTACAAGTCCTATCTATATAGTGAGATTCTGTAGACCCTGTCCTAAATACAGAAAGAAAAAGACAATGAAACATTCCAGCTGGGCATGGTGGTATGTATGTGTAATCCCAGCACTAGGGATGCTGAGGGAGGAGAACTGCCATGAGTTCAAGGCCAGCCTGGGCTACCTTGCAAGGCCTTGTCTTTAAAAAAAAAAAAAAAAGCAAAGGAAAACAAAGCAAGAAGGAAAAGATGGGCTGGCAAGATGGTTCAGTGGTCTAAAGTGCCTGCTTAAGAAAACTTAGGGAAATAAAATAAAATAAAAAATAAAGAAAAAAGCTGGGTGTGGTGGTGCACTCCTGTAATCCCAGCACTTGGGAGGCTGAGGCAGGAGGATCCTTGTGAGTTCTAGACTATCCTTGGCTATAAAAGTGAGCTCAAGGCCAGCCTGAACTACATAGTGAGACCCTGTCTCAAAAAGACAAAAAAGAAAAAGAAAACTTAGGCAACTGCAGGGACCACGGTTCAATACCCGGCACCACATGCTGCACCAACTCTACCCCTGGGGCAGGCTGAGCCAGTCATAATTAAAGAAGAAGAAGAAGAAGAAGAAGAAGAAGAAGAAGAAGAAGAAGAAGAAGAAGAAGAAGAAGAAGAAGAAGAAGAAGAAGA
>PVJA010034783.1:0-22210 GCA_004027025.1 Myocastor coypus | reverse complement strand
AGGGGTGGACTGCAGGAGGCTACTGCTGCTGTGATTCAGGAACGGGTGGGGACACCACGGTACCTTGTAGTACAGAGGGCTGAGATGCCGGAAGTAGCCGAAGCAGGTATAGGCCAGGCAGATGAGGATGGTGAACACCAAAACCAGGAGGGTAAACAGGGTGGCAGGGGCCTGCAAGCCTGGGGAGAAGGATGCCGGCCCTGGGCAGAAATGTCTGCTGTGGGAGTCAGCGTTGCCCTGCCTGCCCTGCAGCCCGGCTTCATCTAGCAGCAGTCAGAACGGCCTCCCCACAGCCGAGAGCAGAGGTCTTCTGCCTCCGCTTTTTCTTTTTTTTTGTCTTTTTGAGACAGGGTCTCGCTATGCAGTTGAGGCTGGCCTTGAGCTCACTTTTGTAGCCCAGGCTGGTCTCGAACTTGCACCGATCCTCCTGCCTCAGCCTCCCGAGTGCTGGGATTACAGGCGTGCGCCACCACACCTGGCTGCCTCCGCTTTTTCTTGAGCGTCCCTGTCCCTCTGGCTCCTTCACCCCTTCCACGCTATGGACCACATGGCACCCTTAAGAGCACACTAGACTAGCGTCCTTCTTTGGTTCGGTCCTCCAGAGCTGGGTGTCTGTGGAGAGCCAGGTGGCATGCCGGCCATGGACACCACACGCCCAGGCCTTGGCTGGGTGCCATCCTCTGATCAGACACCACTTTGGTACTTGCTGACTGGCTGGCAGGATGGGTGTGGGATTGTGAAGCAGAGGGCTGGCCTAGGTCAGAGAGCGGACTCACCTAGGCGCAGGAAGGAGAAGAAGAAGAGCCAGAAGAGGCAGAGGATGGGTGCGGCCAAAGCCCGGTTCACAGCAGCAAAGTGCAGCCTCTTCTCCAACTTGGCTGGCAGAAAGACGAAGTAGAGATTGTAGCGGTCCACCATGTGCTTGAGCAGGATGTAGATGAGGCCTGTGAAGGTGGGCTGTGAGTGGGTGGGTTCAGCTCATGCCTCAAGGTGGAGAGACAACCTCACACCAGAACAATAGCATGAGCTAGCTCTGAGCTCTCTGCCAGTAGGATTCTGTGTGTGTGTGTGTGTGTGTGTGTGTGTGTGTGTGTACAAGAGGCAGAGGATGACAGTAAATAGCCTTGTTACATCCAAGTACCTTTGCTTTTCAAGGGAGGACCAGGGAATGTGAGCGGGCGGCCACCTGCCTCTGGAGGGGGGCTGTTGTGCATGGAATTAGGGGTGGGCTGCTGAGCTCAGTCCAGGTGACTTGGGGCAAAAGCACGTCCTAGCTGCGGGTTTGTCTTCCCTCCCTCCTCACCTCTCCCTGACTCCCAGGGACGAGGAGCCCCAGCAATTCTGCCCTGGCCCAGCCCTGCTTGCCTCCCACACTAAGCCAGCCCTCAGTACACCCAGGCCTCCTGCCTTGGTGGTGGACGTAGCTGACCGTGTGCGTTGGCAGGAGGACCGCTCACCGAATGGCGTGATAACAGGGCAGGTGATGCTGTAGGCCATGATGACTGTGAAGACACACAGCATCCAGGCGTACATGGCTCCAAACTCATACTGGTAGGCCTGGTTCTGGGAGCATGAAGTGGCCAGGATCTCAGCACCAGCCCACCCACCCCGTCTCAGCCTCACAAGGGTTGGGGGCTCTGGTGGCAGGAGACTCTCAGCCACCCACCACAGGAAGAACTGGCACCTCGGCCCAGCTAGTGGCAGCTTCTCCGTCTGGGCCCAGAGCTGCAGGGCACAGGGACTGGAGTCAGCGGCCATGAGGCAGAGCTGGCCCGTGCATGGCTGTGGAGTTATGTGCGGACTTGGCACCGTGTGAAGCAGCAGCTTAGCTCCCTCTGGGCATGTGTTGTCGCCCAGCTTAATTTGTATCTCTGTGAAAGCGGAATACTAGTCCCGCTTGTCTCACAAGGGGATGTGGAGTTTAAACAGTACACTTGCCTCTCTCATAGTGCCCGCCAAGACACGGGGAGGAAGATAGGCCCCCGTGCCATCTAATGTAGGGAATGCTGGAACAGACGGGCAAAGTCAAAACGCCTTTGATACCAAGGCTCTGCTAGGAACACGTGCAAATGGTTGTCCACGAACGGCTTGGCTTGCTCTCAACCCCACCTTGTCCTTCCTTCATGCGGGGCATGCCAGCCAGGGCCCAGGGCTTCTAAGCAGTGCTCTTATCAGTGAGGGCAAAGTGGGGTCCAGGGCCGTGGGGACTCTAGGTAGAGGTGTGAGGGGATGCAGCCAAGCTGGCCACAGTGCGCAAGTCCCAAAGTCTCCTCCTCCCCACACTAAGGAGCCCACGTTGTGGAGAAGCTGCCAGTGGAGGCGGCCCTGGTCCGCGTGCAAGGAGCAGGCTGGGCAAAACCTGACCAGGGCGCAGGCATGAGGCCCGGGGGCGGAAGGGACCCAGAGTCCCCACCTGCTTGATGTTCCTGCGGTCAGCAGCTGTCCTGGCCGTGACCATGCGGAAGGTGTAGACGATGAGGCCCGGTAGCCGTAGCAGCTCCGTGCCGCTGCCGATGAAGGCTGAGGCGATCACGTAGTTCACAAAGAAGGCGCCCTGGTCCGGCAGGAAGACACACCTGGGCACAGGGCCGGAGCGTGAGCCTCTTCCTCACTGAAAGGAGGCACACACCCCAAGCAGTGCGCTTTTACACGTGCTCTGAGGGGCACAGACGCGCTGCACAGCCATGGCTCGGAGGGAGCAGCAGGGAGGAGACGTCCTCAGTCAGGATGGAGCCGCTCCTCCTGAGGTTACTGCAGCGACAGAAAGGGAGAGCTCTGCTGCCCCCGGGGAGGTAGGCATGGGCAGTGGCACACCTGAGGGGCGGCGTGTCTTATGCTCCCACAGAATACACTGGGGCAGGTGGGGAAGGTGGCAATGGGTATGAAAGGCTGGGCCTCCTGGAGCAGGGGGCTGCCCTGAGGTGAGAGCTGAGGGCCTGGCGGACCAGGCAGAGGCCTTCGTGCTGGCCTGAGTTTCCCAGGAAGAAGTGTAGTAGAGGTGGACAGGTGTGGGCAGGGTCTGCATAACCTCAGAGACAGAGCTGTGGGCTTGGCGAGGGACAGGGTGTGATATGGCCGGAAAGGAAGAGGACCCTGTGAACTGCGAGGCTCTCCACAGAAGAGCTAGATTATGTGGAAAGAGGCATGGTGGGAGTATCAGGCCTGCCCATAAAACTGATAACCTCTGCCGTGTCCGGCAGAGCGCCATCTCAGGCAGAGGCAGGGCAGTGAACAGATGCAGGCACGGTGATACAAGTGGATACAGTCAGCGTGTGCTGGGTGTTGCCATCTAACTCAGGCCTGGCACACACTAAGCATGGCCTCTGCCACTGAGCTGCGTCAGGGCTCCTTGCTCACACATGTTACCGCAGTAGCTGAGTGGCCCTGGAGCTGCAGTGCAGCTGAAGTTGCTGAGCAGACTGAATCCAAGCTCCAAGGACTGAACCCTCAGGCAGCAGTGTCTAGAGATGGGAGACTCAAAGTACCCCAGGGAGGCTAGGGATGAGAAGCCCAGGCTGGGTCTCCACTAGGCAGGTTCTGAGGAGGAACAGAACATGGGAGATGGGGAGAGCTGGCCACTGTGCTTGCTGATCTGGACATCGCTGCCCACGTGCACGAGAGCTCCACGCCTGCATGCGTATTGGGCTGTGAGTGCCAGCTCGTCAGCCTCCCCTGTAAGAACTCACTCCCAAAATCCCCACGTCAGCAGAGTAAGCATGCGGCGTACCCTGTAACTGAGCCCTCAAGCCTCGCGCCTCTGTGAAGGCTGAGCTGAATCCTAGCTCTGCCTCTCAACTGTAGTGGCATGTCAGTTCACAGACTAAGTCTTTCCAAGTTTCTGGTTGTAAACTGATTTGGACAGCATCCAGGTCTTCAATGGTTATGTTCAATGTTGACCCAATGGGGAGGGGGGGGCGGTTGCTTCAGCTCTTGTGCAGTTTGGTTTGGGACTAGAAACGTAGAAAGAATTAGCCTTGCTGAACCTAGGTACCAGCGTAGACAGGTCATCCTTGGTGAGTCCCTCACCACTTCTGAGCCTCAGGCTCTGCATCTATGAATGCAGATGGCATCGGTAGCTACTTGATAGCCTATTATAAAGCTTGCCAGAGAAAAGGCTTGTTTGAGCCATTCGACATTTTGCCTTCCTAAACAGTTACTACTGCTGTGATGGGCAAGGTATAATCCTTGAACGCTAAGAAGAACATACATCTGCTGTTCTCCTGACAGAAATACATTCCAGACTAGACTGTGATTCTGCTGTTGTGTTCAATGACCCTTCTCCCATGCTACCTGGCACCCCATTGCACTGCCACTTTCTGACTCTTTGGCTGTGCTTGGTAAGTTTCAAAGGCTGACAGTGCTGATACTTGAGATCTGCCCTAAAAATGGCCCTTGTGTACCTCCAGACCATGGAACAGGGGAGCTTTGGTGCCTGATGTCTGAGGAGGAAGCTTGCTCTGAAGCACAGCTACGACGTGTAGAGTGTAGCCAGGAATAGGGCTGTAGGACTAATATGGCTGATACTTACTCCAACCTTATAGAGCCCTCCGAGGAAGTGTTGTCAAAGAGCCACCGGAAGAAAAAATCCAGGCTGAAAAGCAAGTGAATCATCTAAGAGTTTGTTTCTTCCTTTTAACCAGAACTTTGCGCCCCTATTGCCTGCTTGCGCAGTGTGGGATGGAACCCAGGCATTTCTGAATGTTACGGAGGTTCACTGACACTGCATTCTAACCCCGACTTCAAAGAGTCTATTTCTAATACTCCATGCGATCACAACACATTCCAATTGGTTTCACTATAACAAAGATGCTGATGGTTAAAATCTACATTTGTTTTCTCTGACGCTGTTTACACAGTGTGACTCACAAATTCAGAGTTTATGGGAACTCTTCTCGTTGAGTTACACACAGCTAACATTAAACTCCGTGCAAGTGTACTTGTGGTCTTCACTAAATTTGTGCGTAAGGTAAGGTAACCCTTGACCCCAAGAAAGATCATATGTTCCCGAGAAACAATGGAGCAAAAAACTGCGCTCTCAATAGTTACTCTACATTCGAGAGTTGTTTCCAAATCCATTTCAGTTTCCCTGGTAGCAGTGCTCTGCAGAAATGGCCCTGAATCTGGGTGAGATCTACCTGGTAAGGCCAAGAGAGGGCAGGATCAGCACCATGAAGATCAAGAATAGGTAGACCTTGGTCATCATGTTCCAGTTTTCCCCAGACCTGCAGGAGCCAGAGGTGAGCACTCACTACCAAATCCTCTAGGTGGTTCAGTGAGACCTACCTTGTGCCCAGGGAGACCTTGAGGCTCATCACTCACTTGGTCCAATGAGACTCCAGCAGCGTTGAGTAGTAGACAATGACAGGGAGCAGGGCTGAGAAGGACCAGAGCAGGAGGGTTGGGAAGAACTGGCTGATGATTGGGTTCTGGAAGACAAGGCCCAGCAGAGAGGAAGAGGACCCAAGGAGCACTGAGGCCATGGTGCGCTGGGCCAGGGCTCAGTGGGCTCCTGGCTTAGGTTCTGGTCTTCTTCCAGAGCCAGTGCTATGTGGAAACATATTGGCTGAACAAACAATAGCACCTGATGATACCCTCTAGCGCTGTAGACCAAGGAACAAACTTCCAGGTAAAAAGGGGTTTTCACTTATGTGACAGAGCAGATTAGGCAAGAGTTTTCGTTTTCTACAGGAAAACAGCTAATACCCACAGTCGCCTGAGTGCTTTTCCAGGCTCCTCAGCAGGCCAGCTGTAGCTTACCAGGACTCTGGGGCCAATCCCAATCCTGCTGGTGCTGGTTCTAGCTGACATTGTCAGCTTTTGATTTGCTGGACTTATTTTCGCAGGTTAAATGAGCATGACTTTACATTCTCTTTGAAAACTAAAGTGGGGCTGCAGGTAGCTCTGAAGACTTGTCTAGGAAGCTCATGGCCCTCCCTTTGATGTCAAACACCACAAAACAAAACACAAAGCACGGGAAACAAGAACAACATACTCTACCACTAAGCTTCACCCCCAGCCTAAATTCCTGCTTCGCTTTACAGAGAGACAAGCAGGAATTTGTAAAATAAGAATGTAGCCCATATAAACAGACAAAGGGCAGCTAAGAAGCAGAGTTATTCCCCACATCAAAAGACTGATGCAGAGGGGCAGGACTGAAAGCCAGCACTCTGTGAGAATGAGGTAACCGGAGAGCTACAAATGAACTGCTGGGCTCAAGTGCGTCTCCTACTTCAGCCTGGGGAGCAGCAGGGACTACAAGAGCATGCCACCACACCAAGACAATAAATGAGTTTGGAAGAAGATTTTCCAGAACTGAAATGTAAAAGAGATCATTCATGCCACCCCAGTGAAGTAAAATCTTCTCATTCTTTCTCATCCCTTCTCCCAGTGTCTAGCACACAGGTGTCACTGGGGCATTGCCAGACCATTGCTCAGAGACCATTTTATATTGTGATGGAACTATAAGTCCCTGATGCCTGCCTCAGTGTATGCAATGTTGAACATTTGTTGAACATTTTGTGGGACTAAAACACCTCATTCTTCTCAAACGATCCCTCATTTTAGTTCGATTCCACCAAATGAGAAGGTATATGTTACATTACTTTAAGGCATGGTGAAAACGTGACCACGCCTTCTTTTGCATCCGAAGAGCAGACGTGAGCTGAGTGCTTGGGCTTTCTGGCTCAGGGTCCTACGGACCTTGCCCCCATTCCCTCCCAGGCACCATGCCTTCTTTCTGCCAGGATCACTCACGTTGAGTGCGTGGATGGGCTTGGTGACGTTGAACTTGTCCATGGTAGACAGGATGATAGAGGGTGTGGTCAGGAAGAAGAGCACCACGAAGAGGGTGAAGTTAATGCTGAGCCACTGCAGCCACCAGCGGAGGCCCTGGACAGAGAGATTCTTCCTGCAGGAGGGACATGGTCCAGAAGCTTCTGTCCTCAACACAGGCCACAGCAGCTGCACTGCAGCTGACGTGGTCATGTCTGATGCAGGCAAGCCAGAAGACTTGCCCAAGGCTCTGGTTGGGATTCATGCAGGCCTCAGGAGGAAGGCTTTGGCTGGCGCTCTGACCTTTGGCTACTAGAAGACTAATGTCCAGGGCGCAGCCAGAGCCCAGCAGAGCCTCCCTACAGAGATGCCATGAGCGCCAAACTGAAGAGACAGCTCCTGCATGGCATTTCCTGGACATCTGCAGTGCCATGCGACTCACACTGCCTTCCTCTCAATGGGCCAAGGGCTAGATTCAAGGGGGAGGCAGGCAGTGACAGTGGGGTATGAGCACAGCTAGACCCAGCCTAGGCCCCACATTGCCACGAGGAGCAGATCCACACTTCAGTCCTATGTTTGCAACACTCTGTGAAGCAGTAAATAAAGCAGTCAGGGTTGACCTCTTCAGTGGAGAGCAGCACCAAAACTCACGTGCACCCAGGCAGCCCGGGAAGACTGTGCCCTGACCTCACCCATGCCCTAGATGCAGTTCGAAAGACTGGCACGTTATTAACCTGCCCTAAGGCTACGCTGTCCGATACGGCAGGCACAAGCACAGGTGTCCACTGAGCATGTGAGCCGTGGCTGGCGCACCTCGAGGCGGTGGAAGATTTTGAAGACTAAATGTGAAAAGGAGAATGGGGCTGGGGCTTGGTGCTAAGCACCTGCGTGGCTTGTTCAGTCTGCACACCACCAAGAATAAAGCCCATGGTGAGATGTTAGAGTTAGGATAGACGTTACTACAATTCCTTTCAGTCGCTTCCTTTTCTTTGCTAACAGGGCTACAAGGAAGTCTAAGAGGTGTATCTCCCCACCCCCTGCCTCCCCGTTTATGTTGGACAGCAGTGCCTAGTGAACTAACACACAGAGAACCTCTGAGCAGCCCCTAGGCTGGCCCAGAGGACCCCAGCAGCTCTGTGGAGATTTCCACTGAATGTCAGTCAGGTCACACTGGTCTCCAGGTGACAGGAGGCCCCTCCAGGAACCAGGACACCTCCACCCTGTCGAGACAGACCCTCACCAGCAGATGTCCTGGGGGTCAGCAGCCAAGGAGACATTCCACCTGGAGACCTTGAGCTCTCTGCTGTAGGGTGAAGGCTGCGGCTCTCCTTTGCACTGCAGGCTCTGACACTTGCAGGCTCTGAAGTCCTTCAGGATGCTGCGGGGAAATGCAGAGAGGAGGAGTCAGAGCCCAGCCCCACTGCAGCGTTGTGCATAAGAATGGCAAGGCAGGGCAAATGGACCTTGGCTTTGCTGCTGCTCCCCTGACAAAGCTGATCATGTGGAATGGAGACAATGCTGGGCTCCTTATGGCCAGACTGTGGTTCACCCGCCCACCCCCAAGGGCATTTCATAGCCCTGCAGACTCAGCAACCTGGTGGTGCACCGCATCTGTCTGCCTCCCGCTCCCAGCATTTGCACGTGACGCACAGCTCCTTGAGTCCACCCCCAGGAGGCTGCTGTGACAATCTTTCTTCCCCCAGCCAAGACCTAGCCTTCACCCACATAATCTGAAGCTCTGGAGCACTGTGAGCACTCAGAGTGAGGCCCTAGGGCACCAATGTGTGCTAACATATGGTCCTAGATCACCTACGGGTGTCTACAGTGAAATCTTGGTGCACCCATGAGCCCCCACTGTGAGGCCCTGGAGCACTCATGGCTGGCCCCAGTGAAGACCTGAGTCACCTATGGGCCCCCACGGTGAGGCCCTGGCACGTTCTCGGTCCCCACAGGAATACACATGGACATCCAGAATCAAACGTTAGAGCAGCTACGGGCTCCCACAGTGTTGCCCTGGAACACCCATTGGTCTACACTGTACGGCCCAGGTGGCCCAATAGCACCTATTGTCCCATCGCAGTGATACTCTCAGAGCACAGGATTGAGCCCTACCCCTTAGTCACCCAGGTGCTGCGCTCCCTGTGGAGCGAGGGCAGGACTATGTCCACACACAGACACAGGCAATCATCCACATGGTGGGAGCCAGGCGATGCAGGCTGGGCAGGCTGCACTCACTAGGTGGCCGTAGACTTTTCTCGGAAGGTGACGAAGGCCATTCCCAGAGGCTGGTCCTGGACCTGGCACTCCTCCTCCATGACCCTCTCCAGCAGGCGGTTGTACAGGCGCGTGTAGTAGGCGACGGCGTCCTCCTGCCAGGGGACACAGCAGGTGGGTGACATGACCTCATGGGTCCGGGAATCTGCATCAGGCCTTGCTGTTTACCCGCTCACAGCCCCACACTTCACAGCAGCAGAACTGGCCACAGGGCTTGGAGTTGACAAGGGTCAGCTGGCCCGTCCTCTCCTGCAGCTTTGTGTAGTAAGCCAGACTCTTCTCAGCCTTCTTTCTGTGGAGGTGGGAGAGAGTACAGACGTGCGGACTACCCGCAGATCGTCCTCTAAGGATGCCCACCTCCCTTTGTGTGGCGCCCTCCAGCAGAGCACAGGGCTCTGCTCCGAGGCCCTTCCTGCTCATGGAGGAGTCTAGCCCAGCCAGGAAGGAGGAGCCTCAGGGTGGGCCCAGTCTCTTACCTCTCCTGACACAGGTAGATCAGCTTGGCCACGTCATAGCACAGCTGGACATCAACCACCTCACAAGTCGGGTATGCATCCCTGTTGCAAGGGCCACATTGCAGCCTTGAGATGAGGCAGCCCAGGAGGAAAACCCTGCTCATCTCCATGGGAGGATGTAGGCCCTGCACTACTTGGTTTGTGTCGGCAGTGGCCTCTTTTCTCTCTCATTGCCAGGAGGGGCAATTGTGAAGCTTTAACACAGCAACTTCTCTGGTTTTTTTCAGGGCTAGAAAGATGCATACCAGGGCCTAGCTCCCACTAAGCAAGCCATGTAATTCTCAGGAAATTTCCAGCCCAGAGAGGCATATTTTAATAGCACGAGCGGAACTTCCTGAAAGTGACAAGCATATGCCCGGTCGGCTTTGCATCAGACGCTCTGCTCAAGGCTGGCATCTAGGTCACTGGTGTTCAGTGGGTGTCAACCCAAAGCATTGTTCTCAGTGCCACAGCCACTGTCCTCTGTAACTACCCAGAAGTAGAGATTTATTGTTTGTTCAGGTTTAGTATCCAGCTGGTTGAAGGTCACAGGCTTTTAGAGTCTACTGATAGCAAGAGACCCTCAGTGTAGCAAATGTCTGTGCGGTAGTGCCACTCAGCAAGCTGGTAATGCACTGACTACTGGCTAGGCACTGCTGGATTCGTTTCCTTACATATCCCTTGTCGTAATCTGTAAGGTTTGGGGATACCAAGGTCCAAGGTCACAGAGGTAGTGTCAGCGGCAGAGGTCAAAGGGTCCAGGCAGCCAGTTCCCAGATGCATGCTAACAGGGACCACGCAATGTCCATACAGCACACAAAACTGGGTACCGATTCTGGGGACTCCAGGTCCATGAAGGTCCATGTGCTGCTTTGTAGGCATTGGTTTCAGACTCTAGATAAGGTCACATTGCAGTGACATGCACCACACATACAATGGAGGTCATGGTGCGTGCTTCAAGGAAGACCAGACTTGTTAACACTACACAGAATTATGGTTGCCATAAAGGAGCTGCAGCAGCAGAGCTAGGACCTCATCAGATAGCTTCTATGCAGTAGGGTGACCAACCACAGATTTCCAGGGTCTTCCCTGGCTACAGAGTCCAGCTCTTGACATAAAAGCAGTGCTCATGGCACTTTAACTGTACAGCGCAAAGATTCCGACCAGGAGTGACACATTTGCATCACTCAAGTTCTCAGTGTTTGGCTTCGACTACAAATGTCCTAGTCTCTTGATGGGGTCATGTGGAATAGCACTGACTGTGGAGGACAGGACACCTGGCAGGGCTGTTGCCTAGCACAGGCACCTGGCTGTTATTTGATGCTGAGATACAGGAGCCAGGCCCTCTCAGGTCTCTCCTGATTTCCAACTATTGGGCCTGTCCTGCCTTATGAGCCCCTTATGTTAAGAGTCCTTTAGCTCCGTTACCGGAAGTGCTGCTCTACATTTTCTGCCTTGGCATCTTGGGGGATCCCAGTGATGAACAGGGTCCGTCTCACCTGTGGAAGAAAAATACCGGGAGAAAAAGTCACTGAGGCAAGCCACTGCAGGTGGCCCAGGTTTCCCTTCCATTTCAGTCTCCAGAAAAAGAATCAGAAGGCCTGGTTTTCTTTCCCAAAGGCCTTGTGGGGCACATAGCACGTTACTGTATTTGTCAGCTACAAAAGATCCATCTCCAAAGCAACTCTGTGAGTGTCCTTGGCGGGACAGGAAGGGATGGAACAACCAGAGAGCGAGAACGACTCAAGTCGGCCATGCAGAGCGGAGCAAACCTGGACTGAAGGCATGACACGGAAAGAAGGGCCGCCCTCAGCCTCCATCTCCCTTGTCTTCTGCTGTGTGGGGGCTCAGACTCAAGGCAGAACACACTGGCCAAACACTGTGCCTCTGAGCTGACAAAGGCCCTCCTGAGTCCCAGTCAATGCAGTCCAACCCCACAGCTGAGAAAGCACGCTGGCAGAATGTGGGGCAAGTGTCCAGATCATAAAACAATCTACCAAGAGACTAAAATGCAAACGATGATGCCAAGTGAGGCCTGGTATGCAAACCAGGGCTCCGAAGCCCTGCCCTCACTCACCAGGGTCTCTTCTGTGTACTTGATGGACTGGATGTGGTGCCTCATGACGACCACAGTGAGGGAGAGGTAGACAACAGCCAGGATAGTGTGTACCCAGAGCAGGTTATTCCTGAGGGGACAGCAGAGGTGGGGCCATTGTCTCCACTGCAGCAGATTCTTTCAAGGGTTCAGTGACTATCAGAGAGGCTGGACCCCACTGGCCTTCCTGTGCACCAAGGTCCTGCAATGCCCCCAGACCGGCTGCCTAGAGCTGGGAAGTAGTCCAGGCACCATCCTGGCCATCCTGACCTGTGCATCTGCCTTCTGTGTCTCCTCGTGGACTCACCCATCTGCAACCCTCTCCCAGGGCTCACACTCACTGGGTCTCCAGGTTTGCTATGGTTGTCCTTCCAAAACTGTAGGGGTCTTTGTCTGTGGAGAAGCACAGGATGGAATCCAGGGCCATGATGGGAGAGGAGCACACCCGCCTTAGCTAAGTGAGCTCGAGGCAGGTGAAAGACAGTCCTAGACCAGTGTGGACTGGGACACCCACAATCTTTTTGGAGGTACAGGGGCATGTCAGGGCCAGTACTGGGCTCCAAGGTGCTCCCCGACAACATGTTGACCTGCCACACTGAGGGAAGAGTTTACATTATTCTCCCTTGGGGTGATTTTCCTTTTTAACCGCTTCAATAAACTCAAAAGATCCTAAAGTGTTACCCAGAGAAAGACATGGAATCACCAGGCATACAAGTGTTTCCAAGGTGGCATTTGGAAACTGGGGTGATAATTCCACACTGATGTTGACTGAGCACCACAGACATCTGCTTGATCCAGAAACTGTGGCCTCCTCAGTCAGGCGAGCACAGGAAAACATAAAACATTTTCTGAAACCACTGGATCCTATCAACCTGTAGGTTTTGAAAATCCTATTTAGATAGAAACAGAAATTTGTCTTAGAGGCCCCAGTTCGAAGCCTGGATTGGGGCTGACTCTCCTGCAGATCTGAACTCACACGGGGACTTTCTCAGGCTTCCCAAGACAGTCTTCCACCTGGAATGGGGCTTGACTCAGGGGTTCTGCTTTACCAGTGAGCCTATACCCCGGGAACCCCCCTGCCCTTTCCAACACTGTAGCAGAAGATGTCTGCTCCCCCAGCCAGTATACTTCAGTTTGGTAGGTACCCAGGTAACACTTCCTGTTAGTTTTAGTTTTGCTTCTTCGAAATGGCTCGTCACTGTATTCTACAGCTGATTGCTATGACACATACTGTAAGAACCAATTCCCAACTGACAGGCTATTCTGCCCCTGTACTTTCAGCTTGCTTCTCCCTTGCAGCCCTACACCACCAGACATCAGGGCCTGATATTTTGAAAATGATCCTAATCAGAGCCTGCTGACATAAATGCATCTGGCACCCAATCCTGGGTGTCATTTTGGTGTTTCTGCTCTTCATTGCCATAGCCAGATGTGAGAAGGGGCTCTTACCCAGAAGGTCTCCTGAGAGGTTCACTGGCAGGATGATGCAGAGGGATAAGGCACTGACCCCCACTAGCAGGAAGATGAGGTGCCTCTGGAAGGACAGGTAGTGGATGGCATCCTCCCCACACTTCTCCAGGATCTGGTCATCACTGGCCAAGATACACAGACACAACTGATATGGTAGATGAGCCTGTGTGATCTAAGCCCACAGCATCCCTAGGAGATGGTGTGCCATCGTGCCTCTTTTTTGGATTTAAAAACAAAGGTCCACGTCCATGCCCACGGTTTGGTCCCCAAACCACACTGGAGGCTCACCAATGGCTTTCTGCCATTATGGTGCTGAGTACATCTGTGTCAATCACACAGATATGGAGCTCGGCAACCCACAACCCCTTCCTACTTTTATGGGAAGGTGGCACAGGGCACTGCCTTTAGAATTCAGCTGGGCCATGCGCTGGCCTGTGAGCCCCTACTGTAGTCATTTCAATGCTACTGTACCTGACTTGTACTTCATGCTCGGTCATTTCCAAGGCCCTAGAGAGGGGAGGTTGCTGACTCTACCTGCCCTACCTGTGAAATGCCCTGTGAGGAAGTGTTGTGTGCAGTAGCATGTGGATACTCTTGTCGCACACAGGCAGATTCCCTTGCGAGAGGGGAAGGGACTGCACTCCACCCTTTGCACACGTGGCGCCCCCAAGGCCAGTAGCACTGCCATGGAAGAGCTGGGACATGAGCCCAGCCCCCTCTCCCACCTCTGTCCAGAGCACAGACACTGCCTACCTCCCTCACTGTGCAGCAGGCTGAAGAGGTGAGCATCAGGCACCTGATGCTGTGCTGGGCCCTGAAGACGCTGAGAAATGTGCTTAGGAAAATGAGTCCTGCCTGCTACTTCTCTCCTGGGCATGGGTATGCAGGAACTGTGTCATCTCACTTAAATTATCCAGCCCTCCTTCTGTATCCTGACAGTCACTTTTATTTTTCGTCTCCACATAATGCCTGTGCAGCAGGCACTTTGGCTCTGTCCTCCTGGTGCCCAAGTGCCTGCATAAGACAGCCCAAGTGAAGCCACCTGCCCCCAACTGCTGCCCCAGGTACTCACTGTAGATGGAAGATGGCCTTCAGCCAAGGGCAGCATCCCTGGAGACAGAAGGGGATTAGCACAAAATAGCTGCGAAGGGGAGAGTCAAGAGGGCTTAGAAACCACTAGCAACCACTGGCTCCCTGCTAGACAAACATAGCATTTCTGTCCTTTACCAGCGAGCTGCCTCTTGTCCAGATATCATAGCCTGTTGCCCCTGGGCCTTGGCAAGGTGTACCCGATGTCTGGATCTTTCACTGAACCTCCACATTCTGATCATCTGAGGCTTCCAATCATGGAAGTAGGGTCAAGAGTTAGTGCAGCCCGGTGTGCTCTGCAGAAAGGCACGCGGGCTTCTGCTCCATTGTTTCTTAAGGACCAGATTGAAAGTGGGATAAGGAGAGGAAACAAGCTTGATCAATTGGACGGTGCCTTGCAGTGGATTTAGTGCAGTAGAAGGATAGGTGCAGATTTTATTGACCTGCACGTGTTTTAAACTTTCTACTCTGTAAAGCTGGCCTGTTGCCCAGTTGGGAAAGAAAATACCTGTTCAGCAAATATTTCAATTTGAATCTAACAATGGCTAAGCACCTACGGGGTACCTGGTTCTGGGGAGAGGGCTGAACAGGCCAGGGCTTAGCAGACAGGACAAGGCGAAGCCTCAAGTGCAGGACACAAACTTGGGGGAGGCTGGAATTCACCAGTGCGCTCTGTGCGCGAGTCATCGAGTCTCTGAATGCTGAGTAGCCAGCTTGCCTCTCTCCTGGTGATGTGGTGGGCAGAAGCCTTTGCTGGGTCACTCCACAGCCACCAAGTACTATCTGATTCCAGCCTGGCCATGGCCCCGCTGTCCCTTGCTTACCAACCTTCTCATTTTCAAAGTCATGCTGCTCTGTGGAAGTGGATGGCAATCTCTGGAATTTGGACTTACTAGAGACACAAAACAAAAACAGCGCCACATCAGTCCACAAAAAAATTGAGGTCCAAAAATTAAGACCAGCGTTTTGCTGCCTCTATTAGAATGTGGTACCAAATTTATGAGCTCTCAGTGGCTGGGACAAAAAGAAATGACCATACAAAAGACCAAAATATAACTAGTTTAAAGAGCAACAAACACGATGTACGACTGTCAAGAAGGGAGTAGAACTTGTGGACATGGGAAGGGGACCTAGGGCTAAGTGCAGGTAGACAGGCAGGAAGGCAGAGTACAAATGGCCGCAGTGAGTTCCGTGTGCCCACCACTTCCCCGTGATGGACATCTCTTCACAGATGCACAAATAAAAACTGAAGTCAAAAGCTAAAAATGAAAGCATATATTTTATAAATATATAGAAAATTGGGTTATTGTACTTACTATTGATGTGCAAGGGGCAACAAAACAGGACACTTTCTAGGCCCTTTCAACAGCCCTAGGCCCTTGACTCACTTTGTAGTGAATCACGTAAGTCCACTGAAAGAAATTCTGTGACAGCCCTGCCCCGGGGAGCACTGAATTAGTCTAGAGTGGGCATGGTGGCACATGCCTGTAATCTCAGCTCTTGGGAGGCTGAAAACAGGCTGATCACTGTGAGTCCAGTCTAGTAGTGAGACCCTGAGCACCCTGTAGACCCTCTCCTAAAAACACACCAAAAATCCTGTGTTTTATCAAGCCTAACATGCCACTGGTCACCAGGTACGTATTTATTTTATGAAGCACAGAGAAGCAAACAATGCTGTCGACGAAAAGCTGACCACCATTGATAATAAGACCCCCCCCCCCGCGCTTCAGAGAAAATGACACGATGAACCTTCTTTTGTGAACTGACACTCCCTTCCCCTGCACACCCTGCACACAGAAGCATCTTGTCAACTGGAGGTGTCTCTGCTATGCAAGCTTTCGCCTTTCTCCTACCTCTGGCCCCACTACCCTACTTGCATGGCAGAAATGGGGAGGAGTAGTGACTTCGGAAGCACTTACACACAGGCGCACAGGCACCCCAAAGGCAGGGTTGCTTAGAGCCTGAGCAGGGCCACAGGCCTCATGGGCTCCATAGGCCCTTTCCATTGGACAGTGTACTCAGCCAAGAGTGTTTCTTGGCTGGTGGTGTCAGAAAGCATCAGATGTCCCAACAGGTGTCCCATGGTCCAAGGTTCTGCACATGTCAGAGCAGAGACCTCTGTCCAGCTGTGACTCCAGGTTTGCAAAGAGAGGGGTGGGGATCACCCATGCCCTTCTGTGGGCGACCAAGTCTCTGAGAGCTATTTGCTCCACTGTGTGGAGCCCAGGAAAGTACTCAGGCCGCTCCATTCTCAGAGAAGCACTAGAGGAGGAGGCCTCCTGGGGTCGCCAGGGAGGGCAAGCGCACTTGGAAATGCGACCTTGCACACAGGTCCTGCTGGCCACTCAGTGACCAATTCCCACGCTCACATACACTCACTGAGTCGAGGGTGTCTTATTACCTGTCTGCTTCTGATACCAGGGCAATGCGGCCATAATCCCAGAATCTTCTTCTTATGATGGAAAACACCGAGATTAACAACTAAAATCGGGAAAGAAATTAAGCAGAAGTCCATTGTATGGCTTTAAAGGAAAAGCCTACCTACCTATAGTCAGCAAGATGTGCAGCAAATCATACAGGCCCAGAAAGCGCTGGGGAATCGCGTCAGGCCACACGGCTCAGTGGGCAAGCCCACAGCTGCCTTTTGCACCAGCTCCCAAGTTGCAGCAGGGCAGGACAGATGCTGGGATGGATTCTTACAGTCCTGACCTGCATAGCGCCTCAAGTGGGATAGCGAGATCCGGCCTTCAGCAGTCTCTCTTCTCTTTACATCATACTTCCATGGTTTTCAGCGGCTCTTACGGTTTTGGCCAAGGTGGCGTCTAAGTCTTGATCTAAAGGCACCCTACCTCCTGAGCTTCCTGAGAAGTTGGAAGTCTAGGGGCACAGCACCAGTGCCAGCTATAGAGCTTCATCACCATCACCGTTATTACTATTATCACTAAGTGGTTTGCGTTTGTCTTCGGACAAGGCCACACTATGCAGCTCAGACTGCATAGGCGCTGAGCTCTCTGTGCATCCCAGGCTGGCCTCACACTGTTAGTGTTCTTCCTGCTGCGGCCTTCCAAGTGCTAGGATGGCCAGCATGTGCCATCAGGCTATTTGGAGTTTTCTTGACGTGCGCCCTGCAAATGGCTGCACTGCTGATGTGTGAAGCAAACCCCCAGGAGGTCCTGGTACGGATACCAGGTATGGCCCTGAGTCGCCTGCATCCACTCAGCAGCTGGGACAGAGCAGCAGGCCCACGTTCCCCGCAGCAGGAAGGGCCAGATGTCTCTGCCTCTGTTGGCTCCACACACCCATGAACTCTAGGCTGCCTGGTCATCCCTCCCCAGCCACCCAGCCTGCTTGCCCTCAAGGTTCAGGAAGGTGGAGTGAAACACCACCATCAGCAACACTGCCAGCTCTGGACTGAACCTGGGATTGACAGATTTGTTTATTAAGCTTGAAGGTGGCCCGGCAAGATGGCTCAGTGGTCTGAAGCACCTGCTTAGGAAAGCTCAAGCGGCTGCAGGGACTGCGGTTCGATCCCCGGCACCACATGCTACGCAAGCCCTGCCCTCAGGGCAGGCTGAGCCGGCCATCAAAATAAATAAATAAACAAACAAAAGTTCTGAAACAAGAAAATAAAAAATAAAATAAAATTAAAAAAAAAAAAAAAAGCTTGAAGGACTTGGTGTGGAAATGAGGACCTCCCATGTGCTAGGCAAGGCTCTACCACAGAGCTGTGCTCTCGCCCAGGGAAGGGCCTGAACATCCTCAAAGGCCTGAGCCCCAGGGAGAAAATCTCAGGACAATCACAGAGGTGGTCACCTCAAGGTGGAGAAACATGAGGCTGCTGCACAGGTGCCCGAGCTGGGTCTGCAACATACCCTCTTAGCTCTTCAGAGGTGAGCTCGTGCTTGGCAAGTGTGAGCCCAGCTTCAATCCCAAGCAACTAAAGCAAAATCAAGAACTTCAGACAACAAAGCCACCTTCACAAGGTCAGGTGTGGTGGCCCATGTCTATAGTTCCAACTATCTGGAGGCTGAGACAGGAGGATGGCTTGAGTCCAGCCGCGCAAGCCCAGCATAGGTATCACAGCTAGGCATCAGCTATCTAAAGAATCACCACCGTAACTACCGCACCACAGACTAAACTTCGCCCTGACTGGTGCTGTGGCAAAAAGAAGAGGCGATCGCATGCGAGCAGTATCCGGCTCTGAGTCAACCACAGCATCGCCTCCCTCATCCCCGAGACTCACCCTCGCAGGCCTCGGAGAGACAGGCAGGCCCTCTGCAGGTTAGTCGTGCAAGAGGCAGCTGTGGTTCTCCATGCACAACCTCCCTAGCCTCCAGCACTCCCCAGGGAAGAGACTGTCAGTGTCTGCACTTTCTGGAGCAGAGGCAGCTGCCCCATGCCCTTGGGCGCCAGCCACACACCAGCAGCATAACTGTGCTTGGCCTCTCACTAGGGTGCCCCTGAGTCCCGCGGCTCAATGTACACTCACGAGTGATGTGTTCACAAGGGTCTCACCAGGAAGCAGCAGATATCAAGGAACAGAACAATGGGGACGCCTCCGAAGGGCACCCCCTGGAGCACAGTGCTGTTTTTGGCCGAGTTGTAACAGTAGGTGTTATTGGCCTGATCTCCAAGGCCCAGGCCCTCCCTGAGGGACACTGTCTTGGACCACCACAGCTCCAGTAATGGGGAGTCGATCATCGCACCTCCCCTTCCTGCAGAACAAGACAAGAGACGTAGTCAGGATGCAAAATCTCCTCCAGTTTTCCCAGTCAAGGGAGGGTGACTCCGGGGCTGGCGCCTGCAGGACGCAGCAGCACGGGGTCAGGAGAGCCGGACACTGGACTCCAAGTGCCAGCACAATGTGGGGACAGGAGTCCCATTACGAGAGGAACTGGGACAGTTGATGAACCACGTGATGGCTCCTCCCGGGACAGGATGGGAACACCCCAGAGGTGACGAGAAACGGAGGACAAAGTCTGTTGGCTTCTGCCTGAGAGAAGCTGAGGTCGCTGTACCCTCAGGACTTGTGGCATGGCAGAGGTCTTCCTGTGCGAGCCACAGGGTAGCCAGGGAGCAGGCAGGGGTGATGGCCAGGCCCACGGGAGGACACACCACGGGCCTACCCAAACCTCTGGCAAGATGGTGCTGTTCTGCGAATGCCATAGCTGGGTCTGGAGGGACAGGGGCCCAGAGGCACCGGGGTCCAGTGGGCTGCCCGGCATATGCAGCTGCGCAACGGCCTCTTTTCCTGGGATATGGCCTCCTGTCACGCACAGCACAGCAAACTCACTGGCAGCCAGGTCAGTGGCTCTGCCCTCCGGGCAGAAACAGGAATAGGTGGGGCACAAAGGGCAAGCAGGACCTAGAGCTGTCCCTCATGTTGGTGCCTCTCGTCTGAGGGTCAGCAGTTCAGAACAAACTGCCTCAGCTTGGGTGTTGGTCTGTCCTTTGGCCCCGCAGTGTCTGTCCCCTGGCCGGGCTTCAGTGCCCCGGTCCTCCTTGACTCCACACTGGCTGAGGAGCAGCCCGATGTGCAGACCTCTCTTCAGCCTGCCTCCCCAGCCTGGTGAAACCAGACTTCCCAGGGAACTTCTGTTCAGCCTGCTCTTTCCACTTGAGGGTGAGGAAGAAAATTGTGGGGAGCCCAAGCAGAAGTCTGGTTTCCTGGAGACGCGGTGGGATATTCCTGTGTGGGCTGGCTCCTGACTCTGGACCTGCCCAATTGAAGACCCCACCCGGGACAACGTGCGGGGGCGAGGGCTGCAGCCCAGGACACAGCCAGAGACGAGCCACTGTCTCACCGTGTAAGAGCCCCTGGCTGGCTGCAGGTGGTGAGGCATGGCCACAGAACCAGGCTTGGGCAGCTCCCCGCAGCCGCCTCCAGGACCGGAGTCCTGGTTTCCTCCTTCAGGCCGCTCCCAGGGCACCACCTCCTGAGACACCCCATCCCGGCAAGGTCAGGCCTGTCCCATCTCTTCTTCCTGATTCCACACTGGCCAGTCGGGAGGGGAAGGCCAAGGACAGCTTGGTGGAGCCCCCAGTGTGACAGCAATGGCAGCCTGAGCACCTTCAGCCCGTCACTAGGCTTTGTTGTCACCCACATCCTTTCAGCTCTCTTAACCCTGTGACTGGCAGCCCTAGCCTGGCAGCGGAGCCACCTTCTTCCGGTTTAGGAGTTCTAGATAAGGCACCCTGAGTCCTTCCTTTGGCCAAACAGCTCTGAATGCAAATGCCTGCCTGGGGCTTCTGGTTCTGCCTTGGAGGTTCCTTCTGGCCCTGGCTCTCCGTAAACTCCCAGAGCAGGTCCCCACCTGCTGCTCTACCCTGTCATCATGCTCATCTCTGAACACACAGTGGCTCAAGCCTGTCCTTTCTTCAAGGACCCCAGGCCCTGTCGTGTGGCTGTGGCTGCTGAGAACCTGCCCCCCCCAAGCAAGGGCTCACATGGGCCCTGGGGTTGCTGCTGCACCCCAAATATCCCCAAGGCTTAGAAGTAGGAAAGCGGCAAAGCAGAACAAGCAAGGACGGCTTGGAGGGTGCAGTGGAAAAGCACAGCCCCCCTCGTAGGGTGCCCCCAGAGCATCTGTGGTCTCTGGAGGGAAGAGCTTGCCGGCGGGGTGGGACAGGCTGTGGTGGGCAGTGCTGACATTGCTTTGTGTTTGGACTTTGGACAGACAGGCAGGAGGGAGGCCATGTCTCTTCCCCTGCTGTCCAGTCGCACCTGCAACAAGGCACTGACTTCTAGCTGTAGTGGTGGGTGCAGCATTCAAACTTTACTAAGAATTAAGGGCCAGCCAGCAAGCATCCAGCTGGGACTGGAGCGCAAGGAGGGCCTCTGGGCCCCCTCACCCAGGTGGCCTGTCCTCTGGCCCACTTCAGATGAGGGAGAAGCTCAGGGCATAGCCTGTGACCCACAGTTTCTTAGAATTTTCCAGCCCAAGCCATACCTGTGATGGGCAAGAAGTCAGACTCTCTGTCTCAGTTCTGAGGGGAGGCCTCAGTGCTTCCCTGTGATGGGGAAGGTGGGGTGCCCCAAAGGGGTAGCCCTGTGACAGGAGAGGGGCCAGGCCAGCAACCAGGACCTAGGGCTGTGGCCTGCCTAGCCCACGAGAGCAGCACCACACATAACATCTTAAGAGCAAGGCTGAGGATCTACACATGTGTGTCCCTAGAAACCTGGCTTCATCTCCTTGGCAGCATTCAGTCCTGTATTTTTCCAGGTACATGCAGTGGAAACATCTCTACACCTGTCCTCTCACGGCTAGCCCACAGCCTGAGGTGGGAAAGCCCAGGTGGCCCATCCCTCAGCCCACTGTGCAGCCTGTGAGCACCCACGTCTGGCTGTGGGTAAGAAAGGGCTGGATCCATCAGCAGGTCCTCAGTTTGCTAAAGCAGTCCGCCACCTGTGTGAAGCACCACATGCCCGAGCTGGCTTCAAGGCCTGGCTCCTACAGCACACAGGAAAAAGTCTTGTGGCTCCTCCCAGAGCCCCAACAGGAGGCTGCAGGCAGACCCCACAGGGCTCAGGTCCTCTCAGGGGCACCAAATCTTCCAGGCCTGTCTGATAACAGCGAGCCTACAGGCAACTGTAGTCTTTTTGCTTCTGCTCAGTCAGGACCAGGATAAGGTTGCAAAGCAAACACAAGCTTCTCAGGGCGTTGCGAGAAGGATCTAGGGGCTTGGGAAACTGTGGCCTCTGCAAAAGTCAGCCCTGGAGCTAAACAGGGGGCTGTGGGTGTGTGCCAGGTGTGCAGACTGGAGCTGGAGCACAGCTCTACATCACACATACTAGACACTCTCCCTCTCTGTGCTTTGGTGTCCTTCTGCATAAACCAGGGGTGCTGATTTGTCATGGCACCCTGTGAGCCATGCCAGTAAGCCCTGGGTCCTGGGCTTGGCTTAGTGAGCACGGAAAGCCATCTGTACCCCGACTCCCAGACCCAGGTAACAGCAGCAGACTGGCCTGAGGTTGTCTGCTTGAGAGGTTGAAGGACAGCGGTGTCCCACCCTTGAG
>PVJA010034782.1:0-22305 GCA_004027025.1 Myocastor coypus | reverse complement strand
GGTGGAACAGCAACAATCGCGACAGAGGCAACCGACCAAACAGGGCAGCAGAGCAACAGCGCGAGTCTGTCTCTCTTTACATTACATCAGGCTCTCTGCCTTAGCCTATCTGCCTCAGGCCACACCTATAATTCCCAGCAGTACTCAGACCAATAATCTCATCAGTACCTAAAACACATAATCCTAGTGACTCATGAGTCAAGTCTCAATCTATAGAAGTCCCCGCCCCATGATTGCCTGAGGCTTTGGGGGGACAACTAGACATAAGCCACAACAGTTACTGACATCTTTCTTCTCTTTCCAAGCACATAAACTCCTCCTGTATTTTTACTTTTCTCATGCCTAGCTTCCACCTGGTCTCTCCCGCCTTCTCCGACAGCAATCCTTGATCCTCCATGTCCTAAGCCTGTGGTTTTGTCCTGAGCTCACCTACCCTACTGTCTTCCCTAGCAGTGAGCTCTGACAGCCACTTAGCTTTCCTCAGTGGCAAACTCTTTCTGTACTTTCCAACTCAGTAGAACTCCTTCTCTCCCAGGTCTTGCTTTTGCAGTTCAAATGAAGGTACACCCATGCGGTCGGACTTTTCTTCTCACCTCCTGCTAGTCCCCCCTCAAGGCCCCCCACCCCCGTGGCTAACACTCCTCACGCAACCATCTCCTGGTCTCCTCAGCTCACCTCGTTGCAGAACAGCCCCAGATAACCAACGGTCATGGCCTGCGTAGAGGACAGAGCAAGGGGGCAGGTGAAGCTGCAAGGTTTGTCACGTAAGAACATTGTAAGGTTGAACCTGGAAGATGAGGCAACTAAAGCTCATTCTTTCAGTGCAACATAGAGTTAGAACGTAAACCAATTAAAGTAAATAGAAGGAGGAGTAAAGGCTAGCACCGGGCGTAGAAAGCAGAAAACTGTTTATAGAAAGGCAACATCCCACTGCAATCCTCCACGTGAGCCCCAAAATCTCCTCACTTCTCAAGTCCCCAGCCTGCAGTACCCACCACAGCAGAAGGGGGAAAAGAGGGAACTATACAAAAACTGTGTATATAAGGACACGTAATATGTAAATATTAAAAATATTACAAAACTATATTATATTTTATATATGCCTCTTGTATATGTAAAAATATATATTATAGAATGATAATATATTTGGAATGTATTTTCAGAAACCAGCCACAGATACAGGAGCATGTGGAAACAGATATCAGGGCTTCACACTCCTCCTAACTCTTCCAAAGTAGAGTAAGAGGCCTCAAAGAGAGAAGAAATCATATACCAAGTAGCGGAAATCTATGAAAAGATCATAGAAGACATGTGTTGGGAGCAGTAGGAAGCGAAGAAATTGATCAAGTGTGTGCAGGTGGGACTAGGTCTTAGTCTCTAAAGCAAACAAGCTATCCCAGTGCTGAGAAAAACATCCTGTCTGGTTCAGGCCAGCTATTAGTCACTAAGCAACCTTGTGTCATGTGGCACAAACTTTGCAGAAGTATGAATCAAGGATCATTTTCGTGTGTGTTGAGTTAATCTTGCCCATCAGGCAGAGTAGCAACTACCTAGCCCAGCTTTTGGTCTTCTTGTCTGTCTTTCTCATTCCTATTGCCATGTCTCCCCAGGGTAGAATCGCTTGCAGTAAGACCAATGGATCCCTAAAGACATGAAGGAAATAGATACATTCAGAGAGGAACCGAAGTTCACAGTCATTCCTCTCAATGTATAGTGAATTTCAGGGAAATAGGTGAAAACCTGGATGAGCTAATCAAAATAGTTCAAAGTTGGAAAGTTTCACTGAAGACATGAAATTCCCAAAAAGATGTCAGGAAGAAGTACCTGAAATAGAAGAACTGTATAAGATACATAAATCGTAGAAATGAACAATGTGAAGACAGGATAGTCTTTATCAAGGACAAAATACAGTGTTGCCTTAGTTCATGGACTTAATTTCTTCCATGACCCTGGGGAAGAGGGCTGCATTTGTGTCCATGTAGGGAAGATGGCCATAGCTGTACTCATCCCTTGATATGGATTTTGGGGATGGAAGCAAAGCTTTGCTGAATGTTTGATTGCAAACTGAATTCTTTACGAGCAGAAACATTCATGAACCCAGATAACTTTGTAGTGCGTCATGACAAAGAGCTCAAAGAAGCCCACAAGAAAATAAGAGAAGAAAAGATAAATCAGCAGCTATTAGATGGCAGTAGGACCAGTTGGAGGATAGTTGCAGTTAGAATAAAGCTAGAAGGTAGCCTAGATGGATTTGCTAACATGTTTACAGAAATCATAGAAGAAAATTTCCCAAACACAGTAACATCGTGGTTTATAAATGCTTCTGTTTGAAAACAGTTTGATTGTCAAAGAAAAGAGTTTGACAAAATTTTTTCTTTCTGTTCATAAAGACCATGTTGGGTGATGATTAAAGCCGTCTTTTCCTCCAAACATGAGTTCAGCTACCTTTCCCAAAGGCGTATAAGAAATTAAGTTTGTGAACTGAGACACAGTGTATAAAAGACTTTAAAACACAAGTAATGCAACACTTACTGAGCGTCAAACAAATCTGGTGAAAAATGAGTCATAAAGGCATACCCTTATTAAATGACCACATATCCAGCAAAAATGATACAACAAACCAATGAAATAAAACAAAAGCAGAATTTTAGGAGCAGCCTGAGAAAACCCAAAAAAATCACATATAAAAGTAAATCAATTTAAAAGACTTCTTCATACAAACCCCAAGGAAAAACGAGGAGTGAAGTATTTCAAGTTCCAAGAGCACATAACTTCCAAACTAGATTAACTTATCCAGCAAAGTTATCCTTCAAAATAGATGGGGAAATAAGGTATTTCTATGAAGAGGATCAGCTCAGAAGAGACACGAGTACTGGGCTAGCTCGGGAGAAAATCCTTGAGCACATCCTTGACAGAAATAATAAAATGGAAATAGGTAAAACCACAGAGGAAACTAGTGAGGTCAGTGGAGATACATCAACAACAAATATTAGGAAAATAAAGAATCCACCCACAGATAATCGATGGTAATAAATAACCAAGATATCTCTCAACATTAACGGCTTCAACTCGCCAGTTAAAAGACACAGACTGGCATGCTTGATTAAAAGACAGAATCAACCTCTTGCAGTCAGGAACGCATCTAATTAAAAAAAAAGTCATAGACTAAAAATTAAAGGATGGATAAAACCATTTCATGTACCAGGATCCCCAACGTAAGCAGGAATAGCAATACTAATATCAGTTGTGGTAAACTTCAAACTAAAAGTCATTAAAAGGGACAAAGAAGGCCATTGCAGACCAGCTAAAGGACCATCTGATGACATGGGTCCACATATAAGCACTAAATATAGGAGCACCTAACTTCATAAAACAAAAACTACTGAGATACAAAGATTAAGTAAATACTGACACAATCACAGTAGAGGATTTTAACATCAAGTTTGCAAAGACATACATCAACTAAATCAAAAACCAATAAGGAGATGGCAGAGCTGAATCATACCCTTGAGCATAAAGACTTAACAGTTATATACCAAGTACTTAACCCCTCCAAAACGGTGATATTCTTCTCAGCAACAAGCAGCACCCTTTCATAACTAGATGAAATCATAACCCACAAAGCTAGCCTAAGGGTCTTGCTACCCAGCTTAGATTGTAGTGATCCTCGTGTCTCAGCCTCCCCTATGCTCATATTTTGGTTGTGTACCACCAGGCCTGGTTTTGGTGGCTGGCTCAGTGCAGGACCTGCATGACATGTGGTGTGGGGGACTGATCCTGGATTCTTGCACTTGGCAGGCAGGTGCTTAGACTGCTGAGCTCTCTCTCCGGTTCCCTTAAGTTAATATAAAGGAAGAGAAATGGCCCCAAGTATACTATCAGACCATTCTATAATGAGAATAGAAATCAATGACAGAAGAAATATTGGAAAAGGCAAACTCCTGGAAAATTAATGACATATTCCTAAATGATCTATGGGTCATAGAAGAAATAATTTTTTAAAAACATCCTTTAAGTTAATGAAAATGACTGTGTAGCTCAACGAAACCTCTGAGGCACTATGAACGCATTTCTAACAGAAAAGTTCATTGCAATCAATGCTTATATCGGGAAAAGAAAGCCAGCCCAAATAAATAATCTTATGAAAAATCTTAAGATACGTGTGAAATAACAACAAATCAGACCCAAACCAGATGTAAGGATGTAAATTAAAAAGATAAGAGCAGAAACCAATGTAAATGAGAAGAAAAATTTTAAAAATCAACAAATCAAAGAGCTGGCTCCTTGAAAGAATAAGTAAAGATAAGCCCTTAGCTAGGTCCATCCAGGGGAAGAAAATAAGCACATCCTTCTGGTTAGAATTGAAAAATGTGAAATCACTTGGATACTATCAAAAGCCAGAAGGCATAGTCACTACTTCGAGAAACAATACTCCAACAACTTAGCCAATTTTGAAGAAATGGAAACATTCTTAGACACACTAAAAACTATTAAAAACTAACCTAAAAAGGCATAACTATGTTTAAAATCTAATGGCAAGGAATGGAATTGACACAGTAATAAAGAATCTACCAGGGGCCAGTGACGTAGTCCAAAGGACTAAATGCCTGCTTAGGCAAGCGTGGTGGTACACACCTGAACACCAGCACTGGGGAGGCTGAAGACAGGAAGATCACTAGGAGTCCAAGTTGCATAGTGAGACCCTGTACCAAATACATAAAAAACAAGTACAGACAAAAAACAAACCAATGAACAAACAAAATAGAAACTTAAAAAAAAAAAAAAAAAAAAAAAAAAAAAAAAAAAAAAAAAAAAAAAAAAAAAAAAAAAAAAAAAAAAAAAAAAAAAAAAAAAAAAAAAAAAAAAAAAAAAAAAAAAAAAAAAACCAGAACCTGATCCATTCACCACCGAATTCTATAAAACCTTTACATCACCAGTACTCCTCAAGCTCACTCAAGAAATTGGAAGGGATGGAGAGCTCACCGATGGGTTTGTGGAAGCCAGTATCACTCTGACCCCCAAACTGGATAAGGATTCAACTGGAAAAAAAATAAAACAAGACTATAGTCCGATTTCCACAATAAGCACAGATTGAAAACTCTTCAACAAATTATTTGCAAATAGAATGCAGAATGCTATCAAAAAGGTCATCTGTCCTAATTAAGTAGGCTTCATCCAAAAGATGCAGTGATGCTTCAACAGGTGTAAGTCAATAAATGCAACGTGCCGCATGAATAGAAGCAAGGAGAGAAACCATATAATTATATCCATAGGTCAGGAAAGGTTTTTGCAAAATCCAATGTCTCTTCATAATAAGCCTGAAGTAAACAAGGCATAGAAGAAACATATGTGAATGTAAAAGCTACTTATGGCAAACCAATAGCAAGTATTATGCTAAATGGGGAAAAATCAAAAGCATTCCATCTAAAAGAAGGAATAAGGGAGGGTTGTCCACTATGATTTTTTATTGTTCATTATACTAGTGGAAATATCAGCCAGAGCAAATGGGCAAGAGAAAAAAAAAAAAAGGTTACATATAGGGGAAAAAAAAATCCAATTTCTCATTATTTCTGCATGACATGTACACTACTATGTTTGGTGTCTAGATGTGCCCCAAAGCTTCAGGCATCATGGGTCAGGCGGGCTTCTAAGGGTTTTGATTGACTCACGGTCCAGTGCTGGCATTATGGGTGTGACTGTTATACCCACCCTGGGTCTGGCAGCCTACGTACAATGTAAGGGAGGTGGAGAGCCTTGCTCTTCGCTGCTCCTTCCTTTTGATCTTGCTGCTTTTGCTGTTTTCTGTAGCCATGAACTTTTGCCCTGTGCCCTGGAGCCAGCCAAGTATGGACTGAAAGCTCCGCAAACTGTGAGCTCAACAAACTCTTCCATCCTTGATATTGGGTGTCAGGTATTTTGTCTTAACAATGAGTGAAGAGGATCAAACATATACACTCTGTAGAAGACCCAAGAAATCCACCAAAAAAAAAAAAACCCTCTTAAAATTAATCACAAACCTCAGCCATGTAGCTACATACAAGATCAATACTCAGAGCCACTGACATTTTTGTACACTAATAATGAACTTGATGAGAATGAAATTATGAAAATAGTAGCACTCACCATAGCTTCAAGAGAAACGAAATGCCTAGGAACTGGCCAAAGGAAGTGAAAGACTTCTGCAAAATATAGTACTCTGTGAAAGGAGATTGCACAGCACACCAGAGAGTGGAAAGATGCCCTGAACTCTTGCATAGGTAGGGCTAAGATAGTGAAAACGGCCATATTTCAAAAACTTTTGTACTGATTAATGTAGTTCCAATCAAAATGCCAACAACATACTTTACAGGCGTATCCTATGTCCTAAAGTATGAATGGAGTCAGAAGGGACTCAAGGTAGCAGCAGGAGTTTGGGCCAATGATGGCAGAGGAGTAGGCATAGCAATACCTGACTTCAAAGTGTACCACAAAGCAAGAGTGCCAGCAACGTCATGGTACTGGAACGAGATAGATGCATAGATCAGTGGAACAGATCAAGGACACGGGAGCTCCCCCAGATACATTCAGCTATTTGCTCCTTGACGCAGGGGCCAAAGAATGTGTCCTAGGAAGCACAGCCTACTCAAAGGGTGCTGAGAGGGCCGGTTATCTATCCGTTTGCTGAAGACTAAAGCTGGACCTATCTCTCTCACTATATACTAAACTAAAATCAAAATGGGTCAAAGATGTAACAAAACAGAAACATTTAACCTTCCGAGAGATGAAATAGGCACAACACTTATAGGTATAGGAAAGGATTCGTTAAGCAAAATCTTGACCATACAAGAAATAACATCAAGAATCAACAAGTGAGATTCTTTCAACCTAAAAAGCTTCTGTACACCAAAAGAATCAATTAGTAGCGTGAAGAGACAACCCACAGAAGGTGAAAATATTGTTTCCCATCGCCATCATCTACTCCTTAGATGGAGGGTGAATATCTAGAATATACAAAGAATGTCCTTCCTGAAATAAACCATGTAAAATTAAAGATCCAGTGAAGAAATGGGCAAGAGAAATGAGCAGCTCTTCCCAGAAGAAGAAAGAGAAGCGGGCAACACAGAATGAAAAACTCTCGATATCCTTGGCCATTACAGAAATGTAAATGAAAACAATGCTAAGATTCTGTCTTACTCTGGAAAAAAATGTTAATCTTTAAGAATTCAAACAATAACAAATTCTGGCACGGCCTCCTTCACTTTTGGTGGAAGTGTTAACTAGTCTGGCCATCATGGAAATCACTACGGAGACTTCTCAATGAACAGACGTTAGAAATTCCATCTGACCCACCACTTGCCCTTCCAGTTGTCTTCCTCGGAGAACTGCAGTCATTATAGTGCAGGCACACGACCACACTAATGTTTATAGCAGCACAGTTTGTAATAGCAAATCCTGGAAACAGCCTATCCACAGATGGGTGGAAAAAGAAAACGTAGTATCTATATGTAATCATCTATAAAGAAGGACAAATTTGAGGCATTTATGGGAAAATGGAAGCACCTTGGAAATATGTCATTGAGTGAAATAAACAAACACCCAAGCTTACATGCCATGTGGTATCTCTCACTTGAATGAGGCAAGGTACTAAGAGAGGGGTTAATGACGGTGTGTATCTCCTAGTAGAAGGGGGCAAGGAGAAGGATTTCTTGGAGTAAGGGAGTGGTCCAAGGAAAGAAGCATGTGAGGTGGGGAGGAAGGGAAAAAGATAAATATAATACAATAATAAAGGTGTACCATGTAAGAAACTTAATGTCAATTAATATAAATGTTATATGTCATATGACGAGCTATGACTAATAATATCAACAAGAATGAAAAACGGGATGGGGCTTGGAGGGGGAGGGAGGGAGGAGAAGGGAGCCAGAGGGGATTAAAAATGAAACAAGCGCATGTGCAGCCCACTCTCTAAGATGACTGTCAACTGCAAACATCATAATAAAATCAAAAATTGAAAAGAATGAACTAGATGTCACATGTGCCTTCCGGTGTTAGGGTAGAGGGACCAGAGACAGAAAACTGACTCATCCCTTAGGCAAATATTTCGTGAACACTCGCTAGATGCCAAGCACTCTTAGTCTAGGGTATCATACTAAAAAAGCATGACTTGGTACCTGGTAGAGAAAATTAGCCACAGAAACGAACCACATGTATATAGTGAGCAAGTCCCTTTCTGGGGAGGAAGCAGGCCTGAATCTAAGAGAGACCCTGGCAATAGTATACCTTGGAAAGACTTGCTTGGGGAATCCTCTGGTAGGAACCCACTCAGTCCTAGGAAGCCATTTGAGATAGCCAGAGGCCAAGCCCCTCTGCTTTCTTTTACCTTCACAGTTGCAATAGGTATGTTTTTAGTCCCGTTGGCCACATGTGACTAGTGGTATGAATCGCTTTCCCCGGAGCCTACCCTTTGTTGTGCCCACCCCATGGCTTTCTTAAGTACCAATGGTTTTGTCTGGAGCCTTCCACCTTCTCAGCTCTCAGGCTCTATCTGCAGGAAGCAGACACTTGAAAAAGACTCTTAATCCATGCAGTGTGATACCCTGTTCATTGTTTAGGGCCCCACTGGGTCCCCTTTTTCTGGGGCTTTCTCCATGGCCCAGGTATTCAGGGAAGTACAGTGATGATGTGCCCAAAGACTGCGTGCCCCTGGAGGGGCAGCCCTCAGTGCCAACGTGTTGACATTCCCTCCTTCTCTCTGCCACGTCGGATACATGCATATAAAATGGGATTAGCTTCCAAGTCCCTGGCTTGAGTTATACTCCATTTTCTATTCAGATCTGTGCTGCTAATGTTTATTTCTATAAAATAAATATTAAAATTGCATTTGAATTTCGCATGAAATTTATATTCATGCTATTACAATTTTATTTCTGTCAAGTGATATTCAGCTTTTAGACCTAAGGTAGATGTAAGAGCACACAGACAAATAAATCCAGCTATAATTATTCCAGTCTCTCTTGATTATCTCCTTAAGATGTCACCCTGGGCCTGTTCCTTTTGTTATATATGATCTGTAGAATGAATTGGGGGAAAAAGAATTAAAATCTCCTGGGCTCTCATCCTGTAGCTTAGTGAAAAGTTTGTGTTAATAATACTTTTTCCCCATTATTCAAGGCTCAGACTGGAGCGGTAGATCCTTTGTCCTGTGTGGTTGGTTTGAAGACCTACGACTGGTAGGACATGGCGTTGGGGCTGTATTCTGAGCCGTAGGATGGTAACTGATAGCGTCATGTGATTGGTGACTTATAGTTCTTCCTGGTGGCCAGTGATCCCCTGGCTGACAGGGGTAGAGCTAGGAGCTCTGCTTTGCACCTGAAACTCTTTTCTGGCTTGGCCATCACACTGCTTTTGGTACTGTGCTATAGGATGACACTTTAGGTGACACTTTAGGCTACTGCAGTACTACTAATAATTGTGGCGGCCAGATGTGGCTATGTTTGAAACCTTGACTAACAGAGTTGATGTTGGGAAAGGAAGTGTAATTTATAAATTGTAAGCAAGCTTATGTCTCTAATGGTGATGCAACTTCTTTCTCTAAAACCCTTTAATATTGGGAGAATGCAACGGTATAGCCTTAGACAGTATAGTATTATAGTCCAAAGACATGAGTCTCCCAGAGAAGAGAGACATTCGGCTTCCAACATTTCTCTTTTTGTTACTAAGGATGATGCCAAGAGAATAACACTCTTGCCATTTGAGGCTGTGTCACAGTCTCTTGACGAGGTATGGTGGTGCGTGCCTGTAGTCCCAGCACTCAAGGGTCAAGGCTGGAGGATCATGACTACAAGTTCGAGGCTAGCCTGGGCTAGGCAAGACCTTGTCTCAAAAAACAAAACAAAACCTCTAAACACACGATCTCTCATGGGTACTCTTACTAAACATGAGAGTGATGAGAGCTACCTTACAGGGGAGGTATGCAAGTACTGCTCGGAAGGACCTGTTACCATTACTTGATTTTATCTTCACAGCAAAACTGTGAGCATGGCAATACTGTATCCATTTTACAGTTGAGAAAACTGAGGCTTAGAAAAATTAAGCAACATATTCAAAGTCCCATGGTCACTCAGTGTTGGGGCAGAAATCCAGACAGACGGTCTTCCTCCCAGAAGGACGTTGTCACTCTGTGCCCTTTAGTCCCTGTGGAGAAAACTTAAAAATATAGATGATAGAGTCAGTATGAATTTTTTGTTGCTTTATCCATTATAGGCTACAGCACTGAGTCAAAAGAAGGTGTATGCTTCTGTTTTGGCTTTGCCATTTACTGCTTTTGTGTCCCTAAAAAAGCAGATTCCCAGTTTTGAGTCTTAATATCGTTATTTGGAAACGAGGGCTCCTGACTGCTGTGCTGAATGAGCGAGGAGAGCGTTCTGTCACCTGAGGACACTGTGAGTGGGCTCCTTCCACGGCTGCAGATTCTCTCCGTGTCTCTGCCTTCCTCCATCCTTTATCCCGATGGGCGGGTCATGATCCCTACACATCTGTGGGCGTCACAAGCCTGGGAAAGAGAGCGGACTTGCTGAATGCGACCGTCAGGACGCCAAGTACCTGTAGGGAGAAGTTAGAGCTGAAGACATCGAAGATAAAATTCAACCCTTTAAAAGTGACATGGAAGACGGTGACACTCAACTGACCCCAATTTGAGGCATAGCACTGCGTTAGCACTAAGTCTGTGCTAGGTGCTATGCTGAGCTCTTTTTATTTTTGTTGACACTGGGGATTGAATTCAGGATCTTGGGTTCTCCGGGCAGGATAAGTTCTTGTCATGTTACTCAAGTGTCACGAGGCTCTTTGGCATAAGTACCATGTATAGTTGTAGGGAAACTGAGTCACAGAGTTCCTCTTCTTAAGTCTTTTTATGCAAAGTCTTATAACTACTGTTATGGTTTATGTCTAGTTGTCCCCCCAAAGCCTCATGCAGTCACAGGGCAGGGACTTCTGCAGATTGAGACTTGACTCATGAGTCATTGGGATTATGGGTCTGAGTGCTTCTGGGATTGAGTGTAGTGTAAGGCAGATAGGCTGAGGCAGAGAGCCTGAATGTAATATAGACAGAGAGACAGACTTTCTCTGTTGCTCTCTGCTCCCCTGGTTGTTCAGTTGCCTCTGTCACAATTATTGCTGTTCCGCCATCATGAACTGGATGCTCCCTGCCTGTCCCACTCAGCCTTTGGCCAGCCGAATATGGACCAAAACCTCCAGTAACTGTGACCTAAATAAAGCTTTCCTTCCTTCATTTTGAGTATCGGGTATTTGTCCCAGCGATGAGTAAAAAAGTAACTAAGACAGCTACTAAACGAGCTTTGTGGGTTTATCAAGATTTATTAAACACATTGTGAGTTTCAAGAAGCTAAAAGATTTTGGACACATCCACAAACATATTGTATTTAGGGGAGAATTGGTATGAATGCGCAATTGGCAGCTACAAGATTAAGTGTTTCTATCTGCACACTGAGAGGTTTTGACAAACCAAGAGAAAACAGAAGAACACACATGGAGGGATATTTAGAGGGGTACAACAATGTGGACATTGGAGAAGAGGAAATTTGGAGGTATGGCTGTAGTAAAAAATACACTATACGAAGTTAGAATTGTGCTCTCCTGTAGATGTAGATTCCAGGGTGCAGATCTAAGATTTGGATGGAAAGAGAGAAGAGAGAGAGAGAGAGAGAGAGAGAGAGAGAGAGAGAGAGAGAGAGAGAGAGAGAGAGAGAGAGAGAGAGAGAGAGAGAGAGAGAGAGAGACAGAGAGAGAGAGAGAGAGAGAGAGACAGACACAGAGAGAGAGACAGAGAGATTCTGCTTAGAGCAGCCTGTTTCACTCTGAGAAGATGAAGACTGCCCACCAGAACAGTGGATTTCTCTCTGTTCAACAGTCTTCAAGCTCAGGGCATTTCTGTTATGGAAACTGCACACTAGTGGCTTTCTGTACAGTGGAAATGTCCACTGTGGACTGCTAATCTTTTCCAGCCTCAGGAGACCACCAGTCCACTGACCAGACACTGTGGCTCATGGCTTATCCTTAAACACAGGCATTTTTGTTCAAAGCAATCACAAAGGGTTAATGATAAACCAGGCTTAAGATGGGGTGTTTTGCCCAAGCTGCAGCCACACCTGGAGAGTTGGTGAGCTCTGGATCCAACCTGGCTCGATCAGCAGCTCTTTCTTGGGATCAGGCAGGCAAAAACTCTACCCCTGAAGCACCAAGGCTCCAGGCTTCTATCTTGGGATAGAAGCACCAGGGCTTCTATCTTGGGATTTGGAATTGGAGATCTTTCTGGAGCAGCGGGCTGGGGAGGTCACTTCTCCAATGTGGTGGGGAAGCAGAGTACACCAGAAGGTACACAAGAAGGTAGAACATGCGAGCGCAGGACTGAATGTGGAGAGGAGAAGCTGGACAATGTAAGAGCAGGAATGATGAGATTGGCTTCCTTGATTCCTGCGGCTTGCAAACCCTGTTTCCTGCTCCTCAGAATTGTCACTTCGAGGCCCAGGGAGATACTGTTTATGCTTCCGCTTAATTCTCATTATTTTGCTCTAACAAACGTGAATATTTTTAATAACTTTATGCCCGAAGTTCTTTTACTTTGAACAATTCTTCTTTCTTGGTATCAAAAACTTACTTTCCCTCTCTTCAATTGGCCACTTACCAGTGGCAAGTCATTCCAGGTACACATTTTCTCCCAAGATATAATGGTTATAATTAAGTGATTCAAAAGTATTTTAGAGCAGAAGGGCCAGGGCTATCTAAATGTCAGACTAAATTATAAAGTGAGCAGAACTAAAATGCCACAGGATGGAACCATGCATAATTTATGAGGAGCTGGATCAGATCAGTCCATAAAAAGAGCCGGAATAATTTTTTTCTTGGTTTCATCATGTTTTTATTAAAAGATATATCTGAGTGATGGCGCAACATGGAAGATAAATGAGATTGCCGGTGCGTAGCAGCATCGCCCCGAACCCGGGAAGCCCACATTGTGTTTTGTGGGCCCAGGAGACTGTCATGAGTGGAAGCATTCCTTTATCAGCCTATGGGAATCTGGGCCGTGAATATTTTACATGGGACATTGGTTCTTGGGAGCTTCCCAGGCTGCTGTGCTTGCTATAGAAGAAAGCTCATGTTTTTTCCTGCCCCAACAGCTGGCAGCACTTTTGGCCTCAGCATTGATGAGAAGCGGAGAGGAGCTGAGGAGCTTGTCCTTATTAAGGCTCCCGATTGTGTGCGGGGGGCGTTAAAGCTCCATGCATACTGTGGCTCATGGAGTTGGCCCCATATTTCTCTTGGAGTTCAGACCAGGTGGGGCACAGCTTCCCTTCACACTATCGAATAGGTATTTTCTAGAGGCCTATCAATCAGTAGAGCATGCTGTGTATCTTAGTTACTTTTCTCTCATTGCTGGGACAAATACCCAACACTCAAAATGAAGGAAGGAAAGGTGTATTTAGCTCACAGTTACTGGAGGTTTCAGTCCATATTTAGCTGGCTCCAAGGCAGAGAGGCACATGGCAGAGAGCAACAGTTAATGGTGGTGGAACAGCTACAATCTTAACAGAGGCAACCAACCAAACAGGGCAGCAGAGCAACAGCGTGAGTCTGTCTCTCTGTCTCTCTTTAAATTATATCAGGCTATCTCTGCCTTAGCCTATCTGCCTCAGACCACATCTATAATTCCCAGCAGTACTCAGAACGATAATCTCAGCAGTACAAAAACACATCGTGGATCAAGTCTCAAACTCTAGAAGTCCCCACTCCATGTTTGCATGAGGCTTTGGGTGGACAACTAGACATCAGCCATAGCACTGTGCAAAGTAAATTTCACTTCCCCACTGACTCACTCTCTAACATTTAAAGACGTGTGCTCTGAAAAGAATCCCACTACAGGTCTTGTGAGGAAATAGCACCGGCAGTCTCCACTCTAACTCACCATGGATTTCCCCCCATACCGCCACTCACTGTGAGCACAAGATGGTAGCTAGTTCGACTTTAGTCCTTGCCCCCGGCCTTCTCCCAAACCAGTGCGCCTGGCCCTGACCACCATGTACTTCATCCTTTTCCCCCCAAGCTGTGAATCTCCTTGGGCCGGACTCGTGATCTCCCTTCCCCCTTTTCCTGTAATTTGCTCCATTCGTGGCTTGAATGATATCCTTTCACCATGATGTCATACATCAGTTCAAATCTCCTCAAACATCCTGGCTGTGGTAAGAGTAGGCAAGTAGAGATCCGAGGATGTCTATGAGCCCTGAAGGTATTTTAATTTTTTATTTTATCCTATTTTTATTGTTTTTTGTGGGAGCAGGGTTCGAACTGAAGACCTCGCAGTTGCCAGGCAGGCACTTGTGCTACGGAGCTATCTCCCCAGCCCCTTGAACGTATTTTAAAATGATGAAACAGTTCAGGAAAACAACATGGGAGAGTTATAGTTGCAATCAAGTAAGTCTACTAGATGAGATCTCTACTTAATTATGATATCAAAGACAAATACGACATCAAGGAAGAATGTGTTAGAATTCACTAAAATAAATTTGTTTTCCCCAAATTGTGTAACATTGCATTTGCTTTTCAGCACATTATTTCGAGTGTAGGTAAACACGAGTTAATCACTGTGCTTTGATTAATGAAAATTATCTTTTCTTCATGGCTGAGTTTTGGAGGGACAGAGACCTTGACATGTTGAAGTTTGTGCTTAAAGCTTCTCTTTGGCTAGTAGTTATTATACATATCTTTCCTTTGCCTGCGAGGGAAAGGGAACATCTTGAGAAATGAGGCAAAGTAACTTAGGATGTTAACTAGATTCCTCAGAGCTATAAGACCAAGATTTCATTTGTTTTTCTGAATTTTAATAAGTAGCGGTGGGGTTTGTTCCATTTCTCTATTTTCAAGTTTTATTATATGCATCCAGTGGGAATGATAAAATTTCTACAGTGTGGAGGCTGAGCATTCCGCAAATGTCATTAAACTTACTATGAGCTGCCTGGATGTTCCCTGCCTCTCGCCCACAGTGTGTCGTGTTGTGTCCTGGATGTATTTAACGAGGTGCAGTGCGCTTGTCGCAGTGGGATGCTCTCTTGCGGTTGTCTCCTTGCTCCCCGCCGACACGCCTTTGACCAAGATCTCCTTGGCATTAAGCTATGCTCGCTGCTCACACAACAAGCACTGCGTCCTTTCCTGAGGACTCAACCTATGCCAGACGCTGTGCCAAGCACGGTACTTGCATCCCCCCAATTAGAGCTCTAACTGTCACCTTGTCACACACGGAGGAGCCAATTCTCCAGAGGTGAATTAGTGTTCTCAGACTCACGCAGCTGATGGTCTGTGACTGGGCAGGAACTTGAAAACCAGCACAGGACCTGCTCGGACCCACACTGAGAGGAACTTCTTTCTCCACTTATCATTTTTCAAAAATAATCATTTTACTGAAACATGGTTGACATATAAAAAGCAACAATATATGTCATCTGTCCGTCTGTCCATCCATCCATCCATCCATCCATCCATCCATCCATCCATCCATTTGGAGATAAATATGTGTCCACAAATCTATCACTGCAATCTTCACAATAAATATACCCATCACCTCTAAATTCCTTCCAAACATTTAGTATGTTGTATGTTTTAACAATTACTAACATAAGATCTAAGCTCTGAGAAGATTCTAAGCTTACTTTAGACCCTCTGCTGCACAAGACATCGCTAGGACCCATTTACCCCGTGTGGTAGAAACATCACACCACTTGACTCATGCCGCTCTCTTTCCCCTTCCCCAACCCAGAAGAAACCTGCATTCCATTCTCTGCTGCTGTGAGTGTAACCCTAAACTTCCATGCTGTTTTCTACAGTGACTACATTGATTTATGTTCTAACTGTTAATATGTAAGCATTCATTCTCTACATTCTCAGGAGTATTGGCCATGCTTTGATTTTCAATAGTAATTATCCTAATTTGAATACCAGCCAGTATCAGAGATGTTAGACAACTTCACATCTAAGTAGACGCACTGCAAGGTGTCAAAAGAAATCATGGGGCCAAAAATGTTTGTCTGAAACAATTTTGATAAGGACCTGTAGCTGCATTGATATTGCTCCCTTTCAATCTACTACAAAATAATTTATTTCCATAAGGAAGCTCATGGTAATCCTGCCAAGTATCAATGACTTAAGATGAGGCAATAGCAGGCCAGAGGGAAACTTTTATTTCTAGTATATTCTATAATAACCTCTTTGGTTAATGGCTCCGTTCATGTGAAATAAAAGCTCATGGTATTGGTCCAGATAGCAGGGCGGTTCTTGCTATCACATCCCAGGCATTTCCCAAAGTAGCCAACTTGCTCAAGTCACTTCCTTTGGTGGCTTTTTCACTTAACCTCTACCTAGCTGTGAGACTTAAGATACTCAGGATATATAACATCAGCACATGGGATGCTTTTGCCTAAAGTAGGACAGAGGTATTCATTTTTCTCAGAAATAAATCCTGTGGTCTTGGTATTGCAGGCTCTTGTTGTATGAGTCTCCTCGGCTATGCACGTTTGCACACAGCTCCTTGAGGATACAGATTCATCTTGCTGAAGACCTGTGAACTACAAAAACAAACTATTTATTCCAACACACACTCAACATACAATAGTAAACAAGCATGATAGAACCACGGTAGACACGTTCGTGCCTCAAGGCGAGGGAAAGGAAATAGCCATTCAACCACAGAACTTTTGAAATCTGGCCTGGTGTGTCTTTCAGGTTTTTCTTCTTTGATGATAAATATTGTCCCAGTTGCCTTTCTCTCATTGCTGGGACAAAATAACGGACATCCAAAATTAAGGAAAGAAAGGTTTATTTAGTTCACAGTTTGTGGAGGTTTTAGTCCCTACTCAGCTGGCTCCAAGGCAGGGTGGTACATGGCAGTGGGCAGCAGCTCATGGCTGCAGAGAACAGCAAAGAGCAAAGGGAGAGGCTTCTAGCAGCCTCTCTCCCTTTCTTCCACGCTTACTGCGAACTCCGGAGCTCCCCAGGAAGTGGCGCTCTCAGGCCTTCCTCAGTTCCCTCCTACATCCTTTAAGTGATGAGTCACTCCAGGGTGGAGCCTCCTTGCCCTGGGGGGTGGGGACCGTCATATCCAAGGGAGGGTCCTGCATGCTGTATGGAGGGGTCTCCATGCCTTAGGGAGGGGCCTCCAAGCCCTGGAGTGTGGAACTGCTGAGCCAATTTAGTTCAGCTTTTAACTTCTCAAGTTTACATAATATATCAATCACGACAAATATTTTTTCATTACAGTGCATTGCCGCTTGCTGGGAATGGCTCTTGCTCTAAAAGTTCTTCCCGTGTTATGGCGAAATGGAAAAGTCATAAAACAGGCTTCTCTGGGCTTTTGCTTCCCGGCTGCAGATGACTCGCTCGGTGACTCCATGCAAATTGTTTTTTCATTCTAGACTTGCATTTATTGTCTATAAAAGCTGTAGAGCTGCCAGGAACATGATGCATGTCTGTAATCCGAGCACTGGGGAGGCTGAGGCAGGAGGATCACTAAGACTTCAAGGCTAACCTGGGCTACATAATGAGTTCCAGGACAGTCTGCCCACATAGGGAGACCCTGTCTCAGAAAACTAAAAAACAAGGAAGTGAGCAAGCAAACAAACAAAAACAGGGCAGTGCCTTCCTTTGCTACTGCCATTAATGTTAATACGAAGAGTAAGTGAGCTACTGTGTGGATTTGCCATGACACCTGGCACTTAGCCACTATTACGTTTGGTCATTTCTCTGGGGTGTTACGTCAGCTTAGAAAGCGGCAAGACTGTCACAGGGCTTGAGAAGGCCACAGCAGCTTCTTCCATTTCGGGCCAAGCGGAAGCAATGAGTGAAATTTATTCCAACTTGGTGCAGGTGCGGGCCCAGGACAGTACGACCCTTAGTCCTGAGTGCTGGGTGAAGGGCAGCTTTACAGAGGTGACCGAGTAAGGGAGGGCGTGCAGCATAGCGGAGTAGAAAATTGTTGACCTCGGAGTGGAAGGAGTCGTGTGGGCGGCGCGTGTGGTGCTTGGCGGGGGCCGTGGGGGGTGGTTTCCTGGCGTCTTCTCCCTGCTGTCTCTCTGTTCTGGATTCTTGGAAACTCTATGTCTCTGCAGATGCGAGTGGCAATTCTGCTTGGGAAGGTTTTGTCTTTTCTGCCTGGGCAGGGATCTGATAACAGAGAAATCTATAGAACTGAGCAACAAATTGCGATATGAACCAAAGAATTGTTGAGTGGTAGACTGTGATGGCAACAAAGGAACTTTTGAGAGAATTTTGGTTACCAAGAAAAGACTACCGAGGTCTTCAGGAGAGAAAGTGCCTGGGGTCACTCGTGTGAGGCGGTCTGCAGCCTCTGCTCCTTCCATTTTATCAGGGTCCACAGTTTACAGTGTAGCTTTCTCCTTTCAGTTTTTGTAATGAAGCTGTTGTGAACAGAATTTCGAGCATACAGATTGGCACCAAAATTGGACTTGACCAGGCTGAGATGCTTGGCCCTGCCATCTAGCTTGGAACTGAGCAGTTGAGAAGATTTAGCCGTTTTGAGGCATCGTCTGCTATCTAGCAGTTATCAGGCCATGGTAAGAAGATGCATTTGATGTCAACAGCTGAGTCGGGGACAGCCCCCACTCCGAATAAGTGTGGCTTTCTCTTGTGGTAACGCAGTTCTACTTGAAAAAGTCTAAAGGACATTAGCAAACACAATGTTTGGACTATTATGCTAGGCAATTGTAAGAAAATGCCACTCTGTATATAAATAGGTATTCATGGATAGCAAGGCATTATGGTTCGTGTCTGGTTAGTTCCCTAAGCCTCATGTAGTGGGTGTGTTTCTAGGGTTTGTGATTAAGTCATGATCCAATGCTGGGATTATGGGTGTGCTACACTTGCCCTGTGGCAGATAACCTGAAGGCAGTACAGGGAGAGGACAGAAGCTTGCCTCTGCTGCTCCAGCTCCCGAGGCTCCTCCCTTTACTCTTTGCTGTTTTCTACCCCCACGAGCTGCTGCCCTCTCTCTTGTGCCTCTCTGCCTTGGAGCCAGCTGAATAGGAACTGAAGCCTCCACTAACTGTGAGCAAAATGAACCTTTCCTTCCTTAATTCTGGGTGTTGGATGGTGTGTTCCAGCAACGAGAGTAGAATAGCTAAGACACAAGGGAAAACAGCCAATTTGAAAAAATAGATTCCAAGGTGAATGGTGACCAGTTTGCTATTGTTGTTTTTACTTCTGGAGCCATGCTTGGGGAGACACATCCAGGCACCCTGGTGTCTCCTTCCCTTTCCTAGGCATCACCAGTCTTTACCAGTGTCATGGTCGCTGGCCCACTTTGTGTTTTCAGTCCCAGCAGCTGTCATGAGAGCCTCTTTGTGGGTCTCTGTCTACGGGCTGCTGCCTCCTGCTTTGCTGATAAGTAGTAGAAACAGAGTACTGTATCTGGGAAACTACATCCCTTCAGGGGCCGCAGCCTCTTGCCAGTGGCTGGCTGGCTCAAGAGCATAAAGTCTCCAAGCACATGCGCCTTGTGCTGTCTCTTGACCTGCTCTGCAGCACTGGGCCCAGTGGCCGCCGCGGGGCTTGTTCCATTGGCGGCCTTGCCCAAAGACTCCCTTCCTTCATAGTCCTGCTTCCCTACAACTTTATCATTTTTTTTTTTCCCAGCACACACTGTCTATCAAATCAACTGCATAAAAATCCTCATTTCATAGTAGTTAACCTAGGGAATCGAGGTTTGCCTCTGGGGACCCTACCCTGCTGAGGGGAAGATATCAAAATTATCTTAGAAAACCCATTCTGTCTCTCATAAGAAGGAAGCCTATGCATTAAGCAATCCTCCAAAAGTCTGTTTGCACTCTAGATTTTGAGAGCCACTAACACATATCAAGGGACGAGTAAAGTAAAATGCTTGATGAAAATATTTAGGTCTCATGGCCTTAAATATAGATGGATAGAGAATTGTACAGGACTTCACGTATCCTGATTAAAGACTTAATATATTTCATTATGCTTTAATATTTATCTTGTATAACTTGAAATGTCAGTGGATTTGTTGTTCCTGTTGGGAAGATTAAATAAGAGTTTATGGCTAGACCAGTTTCTGAAAACAGCAGAGAGATTTCATATATCTGTTCAGTGGTGAAATTAACCTGTATTTTTTACTTTTCATCTTTTTGGGACAATGTCTTGTGACGCAGTTCACACTGGCCTTGAGCTCTCTTTGTAGGCCAGGCTGGTTCTGCCTCAGCTGGGAGTACAGGCAATCACCACGACACCTGGCTTAACCTATATCTTTTAAAGTCATTTATTCACAATGTATATACTGAATATGTTCTGCATGGCACATGTGCTCTTTAATTATTTGACACTGTATTAACTTGGCTCAGGGTGATATTTCCATATCTGCACATACTGAGCACTGAACAAATCCACCTTCCACCTAGACACCGCCCCAGACCCTACACCCATCCTGGCTTTTCGTAGTCACTATTCTATATTCAGGTCAATTTTTTAGTTCCACCTAAGAGGGAGAACATGTGGTGCTTGTCTTCCTGAGTCTGGCTTATTGTACTTAACAGAATGTTCTCTAGTGTCATCCATTTTTCTGCCAATGACAGACTGTCTTCTTATTTAGTGTACTATTCCCTTGAGCAGATAGGCACCGCAGTTTCCTTCAGCCATTCATCTGTTGATAGTCACCTACCCTGATTCTGTATCTTAGCTATTGTGAATATTGTTGCAATAAACATGGATATGCAGGCATCTCTTTGGTGTGCTGATTTCCATTTCTCTCTCTCTCTCTCTCTCTCTCTCTCTCTATCTGTCTTTCTCTGGCTCTCTCTCCTTTTCCCTCTCACATGCATTCATATCTATATCTATACCTATATCTACATCCTGAACATCCAGATGCTACATCAGTATGGTATTTCATTGTGAGATATATTATATCTCCAGAAGTAGGATACTAGCTAGGTCATATAGTAGTGCTTATGTTAATGTCTTGAAAACTTCTATGGAAGAGTTTTCTTGGCAAAACTGTTTTCCACAGCTATCCCAATTACAAATTAACCCACAGGGAGGGTATTCACACTGCCTTTCGCCCACATCCTTGCCAACATTTATTCCTTCTGTTTCTGTGCTAATACCCATTCCACCAGCGTGAGATGCTGTTTCACTATGGTTCCCACTTTTATTTCTCTGCTGCCTGATGACACCAGGTATTTGTTAGCTCTTTGCATATCTTTGGAAAGCATCTGTTGAGACTGTCTGCCCATTTCTAAGTTGGTTAACTCGAGCTTTTGTTGTTGCTCTTGTTCAAGTTTCTTACATACTCTGGATATCAAACCTTCGTTAGGTGAATCGTTGGTGGCGATATCTGCTCGCTTACTGTAGTCTGTGTCTTTGTTGTTTCCCTCGATGTGCGGAAGCTTCTTATGCTCCATTTGCGTTTCTTTCCTTACGCGTTGTCTGCACCTGTGTGCGGAAGTGTTTCTCCCTATAATTTCTTCAAGTCATTTGAAGACTTATATTTAAGCTTGATTTTATTTTAAGGTGATTTTGTCCGAAGTGAGAGAGAGAAAGCATGTTTAAAGGTTCTGTGTGTCAATATCCGGCTTCCCAGCACCCTTTGTGGCTATAGCTATCCTTTCTCCAGTGTCCCTTTGAGATGCCTTTCTCAAAAATCAGTTGAATATTGACACACAGTTTTATTCCTGAGATCTCTGCTCTGTTCCACTTGTCCACGTGTCTGCTTTTATGCCAAATCCTTGATGATTTGTTTATGTTGGTAGCCTAATATGTGTTGAAATCAGGTGGTGTGGTGCCTCCAGCTTTGGTCTTTTCTCTCATTTGCTTTCACTATTCAGGGTTTTATGTTTTCATTTGAGTTTGCTGCTTGTGATGTGAGCAATGTCATCATAATCTGATAGAGGTTACACCAAACCTGTAAATTGCTTTGGGAAGTATGACGTTTTTAACAATAGCAATTCCTTCAATCAATAAATAAGGAAGATTTTTCCTTCTTTTGTGACTTCTTCAGTTACCTTCATTAGTGTTTTATAATTTTGATTTTAGAGATCTTTTACTTTCTTGGTTAGGTTTATTCCTAAGAATTTATTTTTGTAGCTATGGTGAGAGATCATTTTTGTAATTTCTTTCTCAACCAGTTCATTACTGGTATAGAGGAAATCTATTATTTGTTCCTTATAAACTTTCTATTGATTTTATATCCTACAACTGTACTGAATTTACCTATTCTAAGGCTTTGCTTTTTTTTTT